>JABEYC010000428.1:0-22209 GCA_013266195.1 Fusarium zealandicum
TAGTAAACCCCTTTGTATCGTTATATCTCCGTGTCCATTTCCGCTTCCCTTGCCTGTCCATCCAATGGCCGACTATTGATCTGCACACCCACCCCCCATCCTCCTCACAGCCGTGCTTCCCGAGCCCGGCCTCCCACGTTCCCACCCCGTCATCATAGTGCATGCCATCACGAGATTCATTAGCAGCCCTCCTCACACCGCCCGAGGCCCCGTTCCCAGGTCCTGCTCCAATCATCCATCATCAGATCGCTCTACCAGCACAGAGCCGTTCGTCGTTGTCCGACTGCATGATACCTGTGCCGGTGTGCCGGGAAATCTGGTCTTGTTTTGCGGAACAGGCCGAACCGATTCGCGCCTGTGCCTGCGTGGATCGAGCCACTGGCTCAGTATCGGCGATCTAGTACAATCATCGGCATTAGTCTTTCTTCTGAATACACGTGAGCCGTAGGAGAGAATGTTCAGGGAGAAAAAGCAAGCATGAATGTGCTCCATCTATCTGGTGCAGGGGGAAATTCAGCAAAAGAACGCGCCACGCAGCGCAGTAAGTCACATCGTCACGAGGTCTTTTCTTCTTCCAGTCTCTTTGCCATCCACTTCCCCGCCTTTATCCAATAGCGCGCCGTGTGTTGTGCTCAAGTTTCTCAAGAGCCAAGGGTCGTCTCGTCATAAGTCATGAATTTCAATTGCCGGCGTCGATATGTGTTGTAGGTGTTGTAGGGTGATTGCCGTGAGATGCTTCAACCGAGCGTGCAGACAAAACCGCCTGGGTTAGAGGTTGCCCACTGCACCAGATTGAGGTATGCTCACTGCCATGTCCCTCGAGTAGTCGGAGGGGCTGGTGACAGATCGCCGCTATAGGGATCTCTCCTGTAGGAATCTGTCCCATACGGCTCTGCCGCATAGGTGTTTTCCCTGTGAGGACCCCGCCCATAGTCTCGCGGGTCATACTGGTCATACTCGCTGTCCGAGGCATATCCGTCATTTCGAACACGAGATGACGGTGCCCAGCTGTCTGCCCTCCTCCTACCGTCGCCGACCTGCCGGCTGCGTCTCTGCAGGCGCTTCTCATGACGACGAGCCTTCTCCTGCTGGAACTCTTTGCACTCGGCTGTCAAGTGTTTGGCTTCCTTCATCTCCGAGAAGGCACCCTTGATACCCAGGGCGGCAACACCAACTGAGGCGGCATCTTGCATTATCGCCTTCGTCTTGAGCTTCTTCGCCTCCGCCTCACTGAGACGTCCTTGCTTGACCGCCTTGTGCCGTTCATTCCTCTTCTCCATACTTGAATAGACCCCGTGCGCTGCATGGATGGTGGCCACGGCCGCTAGGCCAGTGGTGACAACTTGCTTACCTTTCATTTTCTTCGCCCGCTTCTCGTCCTCGTCGGAATCTCCCAAGTCTGATTCAGATGATGAATATCCTCCCCGTCGCGATCGGTCCCTGGGCTTGCCCCGCGCCGAGCGGTCATCATCGTAGTAGTCTTTGCTGTTGCCATATCGGCGGTCGTCTTCGTAAAAGTCGTCCGAGTATCGACGGCGAGGCGCACCCCGGTCGCTGAATTCGTCCTGCTCCCGGCGACGATAGTCATCTACAGCACCCGCACCCGCGCCAGCGCCTAGGCCTAGTTTGGCCAGGCTGTTGCGGGCCTTGTCAACGACGCTGCGGCTTCGACTGCGTTGGCGACGTCGATCCGGGGAAGGGCTGTACGAATCATGTCTGCCTCTTCGGCTGCGGCTCCGGGAACGCGAACTCATGGCTTTCTTGGCACCGAAGGCACCCAGACCGGCGGTCGCAAGGGCGGCAAGGCCGCTTGCTCCGCCGCCACCGCCGCTTTGAGACTTGGATCGAGCGCGGGAGCGAGAGCGGCTGCGGCCCGTTTTACCGTCCTCTTCGATGTCGTTCCTTGATCCTCGGATCAAACGGTTGCCGACCAAGCCACCAATGACGGATTCTGCCAGACCAAGCTTCCCTCCCTTGTCGTCGGTTGCTGAATCGACGGCTGCGGCACCAGCCGCCGCGGTGAGAATGCGCTTCGTCTTCTCGCCCTTCCAGCCTCCAGGCTCTTTGGAAACACGGAAAGCCTCTGTGGCACCAGCAAGAAGCGAGGCCATGGCAGCCTTTTGGATCTTGTTCGAACCGCCAGCGCCAGCGCCATGGGAGCGAGATCGTTCGCTAGAGGGGCTGCCTCCGTGACGGCTCCTAGTATCAGAACGACGATCATCTCCGCCACCGGTGAGGGTCTTGACGGCCGCTCCAAGGCCAGTAGCAGCAATGGCGCTCTCGAGGAAGTTCTTGTGGCCCTTCTTCTCCTTGGGCCCCTCATCCTCGTCGGAGTAGTAATCGCTGTAATAACCGTCACGTCCGCGAGCAAGAATCATGTTGGCCTTCTGGTCCGTTTTGGCTTGCTTGTTGTTGTAGAACTGAGCACCTTGGTATGCGGCAAGGGCGCCGACACCAGCTAGGGCGGCAGTGGAGAGAGGGTTGCGCTGAACGTCGGTGCCGTCTTCCTTGGCTTCACGGCGGTCGTAAAGCTCCTTACCGGTCACAGCAAGGGCGGCGCCTGCGAAAGCTGCAATGATTTTCTCATTCTTGGACATGCCGCTCTTGGATTTGTGCTTGCGATCGTCGTCGTCGTAGTATGTGCTGGATGGGCCCTTGCGGGACCGGCGGTCATAGTCGCGGTCGTGGCGGGGGTCATATCCGCGGCGGTACTCGTACTCCTCCTCGTAATAGTCAGGGCCAGCGGATCGGGCGCGGCGGATATCGCGGCCATTTGGAGGGGGGAATTCGCGGCGAACCTCTTCTACTGTAAGGTCGCTGTCCTCTCGGGCGCGGGGCACGAGATCTCGGTTGGAATGCGACTTGGAGTTGAATGAGTCTCGAGGATCGAGATAGCGGGGATCGTCCCGTTCCCGGCGTTCCTCTCGCACATAGCGACGAGTGTAGCCCCCCTCGTACGGGTCGTAGTTTGCCATGGGGAAACTTGCGTGGTTTCTGTCGCTATCCGATGATGATGCGGTTTGCCGGCGGGTGTATGTTGTAGAGTCGGAAGATGTGTGGTTGATGCCTGGCTACAAGTAGAACCAGTGACGTAGGCAAGGTAGTTATATATTTGCGATGTATCGATATTCCTGGATTCACAAGATGCAAGGAGGAAGAAGAGAGAAGAGTGTAGGGGAGAGTGGATGAAGAAAAGAAGCAAGAGAAACCAGCCACAGGTCCCAAACAGGGTCCCGAGAACAAAGTGGGCAACAAGGGGGAGGGAGTTGGAAGGGAAAAGAAGTGGGCTAAGCCGGCAGGTGCAAAGCGGCAGCGGCGAACGTGCTTGGTTGGACGTGGATGGGCATCAACAAGATGTGGAAGGCAGCAATGGAAGCACTGCCTTCCCTGCTGACAGTCTAAACAGGGAGGCTAGTAAAGGCACGGGCTTGGTTGCTGCTGTTACTGGGCTGTTGCTGTTACTGTAGGCCAAGGTGCTATGGGAGATTGACTATCTTAACAGAGCCCCAAGCTCCTCCCTCCCTGGCTTTCCTCCTGCGAGACGGGCAGGCAGGGCGAGCAAGAGCAACGACGTAATGATGAGGGGTCCTTGCCTGAGTAAGTTGGACACAGCGCTGACGCTATGCTACAGGGGTTCGGGCCTTGTCGGTTTGCCTGGCCCACCAAGTTTGATTTTAGAGCCCAGCCTTCTGGGCATTCAGGCTCGCAGTCTCACAGGCCCCCAACGTTATGCACCGCCCCACCGTTCCGAGTCCAAGCAAAAGGCTGCGCCACAGCTCCAGTCTCTCCAGGCCTTCCTTTCTCCCATCAACTCGGTCCAGCTATATCTGTAACTAATAACACTGTCGGTAACCCCGAAGAGAACTCGACAATGGCCGGAGCGTCACACCAAAACTCGGTTCAACATCCTGGTCGATCACGCAGTTCGCACAACAGTTCCCCGCTCTCCTGCGGCGGCGGGAGACCGAAATTCTCTTAACCCGGACCCTCCGTGTCCCCTCGGAGCCGGGTCTACCCTGTGAGCCCCGTGCTGGGCTATCTGGATCTGGCTACGAGGTGGGCACTACTGTCCCAGGCGATGCTCCTGACCTCTTTTTACCTTCGTCATCGGTCCAGGGCTTATTAGCTTATTGTCCCTGGATCTGTCAGTGAGGCTCAGTATTAGCACCGAGTCCTGGACGGGATACCCCGTGTCAACTGATGGTCAGGGAATACAGTACACGCAGAAGCCGCCACTTTGATGAGCTGTCATTTCTGAAATTCTTCGTCATTTGTGAAACTCAACAAATAGCAGCCCGAGAATGCCACAGACAACCTGGGCGGGTGGCTAGCATCCTTCACGCTGAAAAGTTTCAGCAGGTGACGCAACAAACGTCTGGCGCCCAAGTCCGATGACGAGATTGGTGGTTGCCTACCTTGGCCACATCAAGTTTGCCTCTGCCATAGTGGTTGTCTAGACTAGTCTAGTGAGTCCAAAGTCTAATATGTATGTATTGGATCACAGGTTAGGTTAGTTTCAGAGTCTTCCAGGGCCGGTAGCATATCGTAGGTCTAGACGGCTGCCTGGTTGAACATTCAACACAGAGTATCGCTCTTGGGTCACGTGCACGTCCAGATGATTCAGAGCAGTAGGTACAGTAGTAGGTTCGTTGTTGGAGACGTCATTCTCGTAGTGTGTATGGTAACTTTTACTTTAAGCTTAAAAGAAGCCATGTTCTAGTGGTGTCTATCTAGGAGCAAAACTATTCAACCCATTGACTGTGAGTTGTCAACTACGGCCAATAGACCTCAAGCTCTCTCTCGTTACGGGAATAGCCAGACGGGCTCCTAGGCAACTAACATAATCAGTCCCCTTGTCGCCCTTGGAATTTAGGGCGAATCAGAAGCCCGCTATCAAATCGACAAGCCGGGACACCGAGATGATGCATGTCAAAGAGATACCATTGGCTAGTCCTCTGTTTCCAACGTTGACTTTGCTTCGCTATGATTACATGCATGATGAGGGTGCTAAACAACACACAACCCGCAATGCCAAAAATAACAAACATACAAGAATAACAGAACGCCGAGGAAATAAAAGTGCTTCTAACCTATACCTCCCCCCTGGGTTAAACCATAGAGGCAATTGTGAATAAACTCCCCTGCCACCAACTTCCCGATGCATGTAACCCCTTGTTTTCAAGCCGATAAACTCCTTGCAAGATGACACTTGCCCGTCGTAAAGGTTGCTAATAGTGATAACAAAAACGCTGAATGCTCCAGGATAGATTGTCGATGCTGTCGAATAATCGAGAATCATGCCTCTTCCTCGCGGGTCGCGTTCCGCGCGAGTTCCCCCGCGTGCTGCGTCTCATCAGGCTCGACACCATAATCGGTAGGATCCGCCTCCTCGTCCACCTTTGCCATCTGCTCCGGCTCGACAAGGGCATACTTGCTCTTCTTGCGGATGCGAGCGCCGTACCAGAAGAAGACGAAGGGGATGAACGCCAGCAGGGTAGCGACTCCTCCGATGAGTGATCCTCCGCTGCCGACGCCGAGCGCAGTGAACATCTGAGTCGTGAACAGGGGCGCGGCGGCGCTGCCTGCGGATCGGGCCACGGTGTTTGCGGCAATAACAGAGGCGGCGTACTCGGCGTACGTATCTGTCAGGTAGTTGATGATGGCGACGTAGACGAGCATCAGGGATGCCGAGAGGAATGTTCCCGCAAGAGTCGGCACGATCCAAGGAACCTCGCTGGTGAAGGTTAGTATGAGATTCGAACTTGGAGAGATAACGGGGACTTACTTGTATTGCGATGACCAGGCGAGCCAGAACATGGTGATGGGAAATCCAACACCTCCAACCATGGCCATCAAGAGCCGATCCTCTGGAAGTAACTGCTTTCCAGCCGTATCCTTGCTCCTCCGCCGCTCGCTGTCGACAAAGATGTAGATGGCGCCGAGAAAAGCGCCAGCAACCTGGCCGAGGAGTGGCAGCTGGGAAACGCCATAGTTCCAGCCCCTCATCTCCTGGAAGACGATGGGGTAGATGCTGAACAGCATGAACTGCAGGGTAAAGACGATGCAGGTATAGACGGAGCAGAGGAGGGAAATGAGGTCAACCATGAGGACCCAGGGCCGGGTGAGGGCCAGCTTGTAGACGCGGGCCAGCTTGGGCTTGTTGAACTCGCCCTCGGTCTGGGCATTTTCGTAGTTGGGGATTCCAGACTGCCGAGCACGCTTCGCCTTCTTGGCAAGGATGGTCGGACTGTGCGTCTCGGGGATCATGAACATGAGGGCGAGGGTCAAGGCACCGAGCCAGAGAACAGAGTACATGCCCCATCTCCAGTCCTTCTTGAGCTGGACGAAGCCGGAGACGATGGGGCCCAGGGAAGGGCCGATCCAGGATGCCAGGCTGAAAATGCCAGTGGCATTGCCTCGCTCAATGGGATCCCAGAGATCGACCAAGACACCAGGAGTCGTGCTCAGCGGCGCCGAGATGAAGGTGCCGGCCAGGAATCTGCCGACCAGCAGCCCACTAAAGCTGGGCGGGAAAGCGCAGAGAAAGTTGAAGCCCATGTAGGCGATGAAAGTCATGTAAAAGATCCATCGGCGGCCGTAGAACTCGGAGAGGGGTGCAAAGACAAAGGGTCCAGCACAGAAGCCGAGGAGGAAGAGAGTGGTTGAGAGAGCGGCAGTGACCTCGGAGACGTGGAACTCGTCGACGACAGAGTCAAGGCAGCCCGAGAAGATGCTCGAGGCAAAGT
Source organism: Fusarium zealandicum (assembly GCA_013266195.1). NCBI lineage: Eukaryota > Fungi > Ascomycota > Sordariomycetes > Hypocreales > Nectriaceae > Fusarium > Fusarium zealandicum. Next base: position 6,747 of record JABEYC010000428.1, read on the forward strand.
TGCCGTTCATGGCCAGGAGCACGGCGAGGACGGTGACGATCCATCTCCGGGTCATGGACCAGTTTCGCGGGTTCTCCTGGTCCCCGACCTTGAAGTCGACGTAGCCCCATTCGTTGATGTAGGGGGCCTCGTTCCTCTCGCTCTCAGGGTCAGGCTTGACCGTCAGAGCAGACATGGCTCTCGCTAGTGCAGCCATGTTGTGCTTGTTGTTGGGACTGGGCTTGAGGACACTGCTGTCTGATCTGTATGCCTCTGGGTGAGGAGCGCACCCTTGGCTTTTATATTAAACACCATGGCGGCTGCTGTGCGTAGAGGTCATTATGAAGCTTGAATTCGCCGTTGTCGGTTTGGAGAGATACGTATTTCCCCACAATGCACTGGGGGGGAGCCCTGGTTGCGCAGACTTGACGTCAACTGCCCCAGGAAATGGCATTGGATGCCTTCTCACCACATTCTGCACTCACCTCGACCAATCTTTGACCAGCCGGAGTTTAGCTCCGTCAGTTGATTCGTTCCCCGGCCGGAGGTAAGCTCCGGATATTGATGGTTGAAATTGGAAAAGGGAAAGAACTCTGCAAAGAATGCCTTTTTCGCTTCTTTCCAGCCTCCACACCGAGTGCACTGACCGACACTCGCCTTGCGGATAGGTACCTATGCTCGCCTCCGGGGTTGTTTCGGACCCACCCGGATTTATAGATAGAGTTGTCGAGGCTAAATACCAACACTCAACTCTATCAGTTTTGGACATGGGAAACCGGGACAAATTTATGCATTATGCTGCCGACCCAACAGTTTAGATTCTTTTTGCATCAAATACATGCTCTCATGAACCTTGATCCTGAACTGTATCATGGCCCATCGGATGGAGGCCGGACCAAGGCTTTCGAGTCAACAGCCCCTTGTACAGATGAAGATCTTTGGTCATAACCCTAGTTCGACGACGGTGAAGCTTGGCGACCCACGTGGAAATGGCACGGCTGTAAAACCCAATGACGAATCAAAATCGACATATCGAGATCTCCAACGCTTCTTCTGGATTGTTTCTCCAAGGAGGTGCCGCACCACGGCCACTTACACGGACGCTGGCTACACACGGGCATTGACTGGCGTTGATGCTCTGTCTGCAAACTGACAATGCGATCGCAGCTTGCTGCACAGACAACTCTGGCATACAATATGCAGTATGCTTCCAACTTTCTAGAGCATTGTACGAGTTTTCACCTCCAAACAAGAGCCATCAGCAAAAGTGAGGCTTCTCCAACGCTAATCCCCGCAACTCGGCAACGTAGCGCTATCCCGCAAAAACATACATTTCTTTTCTTCCATTCCTCGAAGGGGGCGGCTGACGTAATGTCTAGTTCATCAGGACCCTCCCGCGCTGCAAGTGTTGTCCTACTATTTCCTCTTTTGGCCGCTCAGGGCCAAGGGCACCAGGCCTTGATGCCCAGCGCTTCGTTGATGCCGGTGACGATTCTGACGATGGCTTCATTGCCATGCTCGTCCGTTCTAGAGCCGGCCTGGGTGACGATGACAGCACCATTCTGGTCACCGGACGCGACTGCATAATGCCACCGCTTTGACTGGGCTGCTCGAGTCAGGATCGTGAGATTGGAGAGGAGGTTATTGTGACATTGAAGCCATACGTGATGCAGTACTTGACCTTGAAAATCCGAGTTACTGTGTTGTAAGGGTTAGAAGTGGCCCATGATGACTACCTGGCTGTTTTGCTCCTTGGCGGGAATAACAAACTCGGTTGTCAATCAATCCATATTCAAACTACAGGGGCAGAGACTAGGATGGTTCAGATTTATATTACAATACTTGCCGTCACGATGGATACAGCCTTGGGAATGATGACGGCCTCTGCAGGGTAAATGTACCTCTCTGGCTCATGAGGAGTGGTTGATACGATGGACCCCATTCGCTGGACCTGATGCAACACCACATTCTTCTAGGTGGGGGATAAGCACTACCTTCCTTGGGTACCTCCCAGTAGTAAAGTCCCGGCGTCCAGAGACGGATATGGAAGCCGACTGTAATCATCAGTTTGCACCTCAGGCTGTTTATTACTTCTCCCTTCCAATTATCAGACCACAATGCCAAAGACGCAAACAAGTAGTCAATGGCCAGTCTGTGGCAGTCACTTCCCACCCCCGCATATTAATAAGTAGACCCTAAAAAAGCTCTGAATGGATCTCATTGGGGCTGACGGTGCCGGATTCACCCATTGACTCGGAGAGAGTTGGAGAAGGCTAAAAATTTCTCTCAACCACAGCACTTGAACTTGCTATCGCCCTCACAAACATCTGCAGTGCAACCGATCACGCCTCGACCGACTCTTCAAGATGGCGACTACAACCCCCGCCAGTGGCAACTCGCCATTCGACAGCTACCAGACCTCCCTCACTACCCGCTACTGCAGCCCCGCCATGTCCAAGCTCTTCAGCCAGCGATCTCGGCACTCGACCTGGCGCAAGCTCTGGCTCGGCCTTGCTGAGAGCGAGAAGGAGCTGGGGATCGACACCATCACCGCCGAGGCCCTGGAGCAGATGAGGGCTAATCTCATCCTTAGCGACGAGGATTTTGAGGTTGCTCGTGTCGAGGAGAAGAGCCGCAGACATGTATGAAAGCTGTCCCCATCCGGGAACCATCAACCTTTGAAAGCTGACGAGCCATTCTATAGGATGTCATGGCGGTAAGTCTTTTGCTATCACACATTTCCATATTCATGGCTAACCCTGAATAGCACGTCCACGCCTTCGGTGCCGTTGCCCCTGCCGCCGCCGGCATCATGCACTATGGTAAGGCCAAGCAGTGCTTCGCTTTATTGGCCACGTCGAGCTGATTCTCATACGTATCCAGGGGCCACGAGCTGCTTCGTCACTGACAATGCCGAGCTGATTCTCATGCGTGACGCTCTCGATCTATTGGCCAAGAAGCTGGCCAAGGTCATCTCGAACCTGTCTTCGTTTGCCCTCAAGTGGAAGGGTGCGTGTACTCCCTTTCACCCGGAACTGCCCCTGCTAACCGCCATCGTCCAGCTGAGCCCACTCTCGCCTATACTCATCTCCAGGCTGCCCAGCTCATCACAGTCGGAAAGCGAGCGGCCCAGTGGGCACAGGATCTCATGCTCGACCTCCACAGCATCGAGCAGGTCCGCAGTGAGCTCAAGTTCCGCGGCGCCCAGGGAACTACAGGCACCCAGGCTTCGTTCCTCGAGGTTTTCCAGGGAGACTCTGCCAAGTGCGACAAGCTGAACGACCTGCTCTGCGACAAGTTTGGCTTCCCTAGCTGCTACGATGTGTCCACCCAGACCTACACCCGCAAGGTCGACCTGATCATCGCCAATGCCGTCGCGGGCCTAGGGTCCTCGGCTCAGAAGATCACGGGTGACATTCGCCACCTGGCTCACTGGAAGGAGATTGAGGAGCCTTTCGAGAGCTCGCAGATTGGATCATCGGCCATGGTTAGTACTTGATCCGTCCCCTGCTCCGCCACTACCTCGCAACCTTTGACCTTGAACGATGTTGACAATTAAATCAAACAGGCCTATAAAAGAAACCCCGTAAGTTAATACCTGACAAGGATCTGTGTTTCGTGATAGTGTATCATCTTGTGGCTGTGCTATTCTGACCTGTCTAGATGCGCTCCGAACGCGTCTACTCGCTTGCCCGCGAGATTCTCAGCAAGCCTAGCTCGTTCCAGGCCACACATGCGGATCAATGGAGTTTGTGACCCAGGATTTCCCCATCAAGCTCAATTACTGACTGTTGACTCAGTGGAGCGCACGCTCGACGACTCGGCGATCCGCCGCATCGACATCCCCGAGACGATGCTTTTGGCCGACGCCATCCTGATCGGCCTCGACAACATCACCGATGGCCTTGTCGTCTACCCCAAGCGTATCGCAGCTCACGTGCAATCGGAGCTGCCTTTCATGGTGACCGAGACCATCATCATGCGCCTGTGTGCCCAAGGAGTATCGCGACAGGAGGCCCATGAGCAGATCCGTGTCCTCTCGCACGAGGCCGGCAGCGTCGTGAAGAACGAGGGCAAGCCTAATGATCTCGTGGACCGCATCAGGAACAACGACTTCTTCAAGCCCATCTGGGGTGAGCTTGATGGCATGCTCAAGGCAGAGCTGTAAGAGACCCCTGTTTCCAATCTTCGGCTACCCCGGGGACGCCATAACTGATAAATCTATCTACTTAGGTACACCGGCCGCAGCGCCGAGATCGTGGACAAGTACTGCGGTCCAGGAGGTGCCATTGAGAAGGCTCTAGCGCCGTACGCAGACTACATCAAGGGCGCCACTACTGCAGAGCTCAATGTCTAGTTGAAATACACAACTCTCGGTTTAGGCTGGATGGCAAGTGTGGTATGGAGAAATGGCTACCGATTCCTGTTTCGCGCATCCGACTTGGTTCTATGGGAAGATGTTGTCAAGGAAAGGGAATTTGGTATCAAGCCTTGCTCGTTAGTGAGCATGCTGGTCGTCTATATCATCGTTCCTCGATTACGAGATGTCCAAGAGAGAACGACAGACCAGTTCCAACAGTACCCAAGGCGTACTGACAATTGGAAGACCTCCTTGAACGATATAAACTCACCATGTTAGCTACCGAGAATGGCACCTATACTACCTCGCCATCCCCCATGTTCGAAAAGCCAGACATGAGCTCGTTCGCTGCGTAGTCGTAGAACCTCTTCTCCACCCTGTTGGTCTTGAAGTTGTGCGCCATGCGTAGTTCTGGATTTTGCGTGCCACCGAAGAATAGTCTGGGACGTCGCTAAAGTTCAGCATGGCTTGTTCGCTGCGCTCGTTTTTGGCCTGGTAGTACGGCTCGGAGACTTGCACCAACAGGTCCATCGCCACGGTTGGGCAGTCGTTTTCCGCCGTCTTGGAAGCTGCATCCTTACAAAAGATGAGCATGAAGTAGTTGAATGAGTCGAAGGTGAGATAAAAGGCGCTCTCCCCGAGCCATAGGATGCCAGTTGGGAGGAAGAAGAAGGAGCCTATGCGTGCATGTAAGTAACCAATCATTGACAAGCAGCGTGTATAAGTATGTATGCATGTCCCTTACCTTGACCTCGCTCTACGTGGCTTTCGCTGGCCGAGGTATTGTTCGCAGACAAGTTGAACATTGGCGGCTGACCCTGGGCCTGCTCCTCGCGGGTGTATACAATGACCTGCTTGTAATAGGCAACGAGCTGCTGGTTCAGGGTGGTCTTTACAGCGGCGAGGTACATGCTTGCGTCCTTGTCCGTCTCCCTTCTGACGTGTCCCTGGTCGTCGACCTCTCGGTCAGGCCAGCTGAAGCGGATGATCTGGGGGTACCTTTTCTTGGCCGCCGACGCGCCTGTGGCCGCGGTGGGAACGATGAGGACCTGGAATAGGCCATCTGTCGCGCATGGTCCATCCTGAGAACTGCCCGGGATGATGACTGCTTGCTCTGGAGCGGTCGAGGTGAGTATGCTGAACCGTTCCTCAAGCAGGCCAACCTACCAATGTGCCTGAATGGCACCAAGACGATGTCGCAAAGCCGAGGATCGCTAGAGTCTCCTCGGATGATTCGGATACACTCGCCTCCAGCACCCGTCAAGCCTGTCATGACTTCAATCCTGCCCTTGTCTTTGAAAGGGGCGACAAAGTCGAGATCGGGCGACCTGCCCTTGGAGGTTCTGGACGAGGTGCCGCGGAGGGCGCGGCATCCGAGTTTGTTTCACGTCCTGATCTTGTGATGGGCATCGTGCCTGGATGTATATGTATGCACTTTTTATGGCCGAATTGAGGCGCAATTAACTGGTTGTTTAACCGTGAATGGATGTGAAGGTTGATGGATTGATTGTGTTGTCCATGTAGTGGGGAGCAGACCCACCCCCCCTCATGACGTACTAGCTTGTTTTGGGTACGATTACACCCTCTAGCATCATCTTTGGAGTCCAAGTTGAAGCGGCAAGAGGGTGACATGTTTAATCTAGGTAGGTAGGTACTCACCTAGTGTACTTAGTATTCATGTTATACATTGAGTAACATGATGGCTTAGTAAGGTGGTGGTTGTTCATGGCTTCCGTCTCGTCTCAAGCCTGACACGCACTTGATGCTAGAGGGGTAATGTCTGATAGAATCCCCTACAATAATCGGACCAGTAGCATATGAATAAAGAGAAGCATACTATAGAGAGGCCTAATTATCATGTTGGAAGCTGAAACACACCCATAGTCATTCCGCTGCTGTCATGGCTGACTTGCCCCAAGTCGAAGCTGTCAACCCCGCCAGCATGATGGCTGCCCCTCATCATCCATGATGATGCATGGCCGTTTACATACACCATTACGCTTTTCAAGTACACACATACATACACTTGGAGATGAAGACTTCAAACCTACAAACCCGTACACTCAACACAGAGGCAAACTGACAAGGTAGACACGGTTTATATCTGCTAGCCGGCGCTGGATTCATATGTACCCTCGTGCCCCCTCCCCCTTGCGTAACGTAACCAACCCCTCGCCTAGCAAATCCGAGTTGCATTAGTGAGCCCTAACAAAAAGCATCGTGAAACCCCCAAGCCCTTCACCCCTCAGCAGCAAGACATGTTATTGGGACATGCAGTTTCTCGACTTTTTATTGTTTTTCTCATTTGGTGGAGACTATTATTGTACAGGTTTCCCGCAAATTCCTCGTTGTAGCAAAGTTTTGGAGAGTTCCATCTAGCATCCATGCAATGGCATCAAATCCATCGAAACGGGATTTAAAAAAAGCAACAACCAATAAACGACCAAGAACCCAAACCGCCCTGTAACCCCTTCAAAATGCATTCGAGAAATCCGTATGCCGTAGCTCAATGTCATGCATGTACTTTTCTTTCATCCCATGTCTTTTTCTTCCCCTCAGTCTCTCGAGTCCCTGCCATCTCGTCCCTCGCTCCTTTGAACTGTCGCTGAAGCTATCCCGCCTCATGTATCGAAAGGCTCGTGAGCCGGACCTCAAAGACTTTGCCGCACGTCTTTCCAATGTATCGCCGACGAGATTTATAACCTCATAAAAAAAAGCTTCCCCGGAACACGCCCCCCTGGAAAACCAAGTAGATTAGGCCTTGAGCCCTCCTCATATCCTCCCAAGCCCATAACCATTCCACGCCAGCGGTCCATCCTCGTTTCACTGGACAGGGTATAGAAGAATTTTGTTGCCGATTGCGTCCTCCCTGTACCTCTGATTCCATCCTCCTCCATCCTATCGACACCTAGAAAATGCAGACCTCATATCATATGTCGATGCTCTCATATTCGTGGTCTCTCAACTTCAGGGCACGAGCAACTCCTCGTCGACCCCTCCTTGGCTGCTGCAGTTTCGAAAGTATCAAAGCAGTTCTGCTTTGTCATGCTTCAAGCAACCTCGCAAAAGAGCAGATTCCCCTCGACATGTCCATACATTTGCTCTGGCCAAAGATTCGTGAACCATGAAATGGGTTCGCAATTGGTACAAGGGCATTGCTCATGGCGTTTTTTGTGACCGATTCTCGGACTGGCCCTAGTCATAAACATTTGTCAAATTCTGGGATGCGTAAGATCATATTGACCCAGATATAGGGCATAACAACAACTCGCTCGTCCATGCATCAAGCATAGATCGCCCACCTGGCCGAGCCTCACCGCCGTACGTGTCAACTCCATTTCTGGAAGACCGGTTTACGACTGAGTAGCCTGGCCCTCCTCCGCGTGCACGCCGTTGGTAAGCGGCGCAACAGTCTCAACGTGGCCATTCAGCAGCTCTGTCGAGGCATTGGCCTTGCTCGCTTGGGAAACTTTACCCTCAAAGCCGGCTAGGGGAATAGTGCCAGTCGGCGAAAAGTCGGGGACTTCAGCAGAAAGCTGGCTGGTGCCATTGCCGTTGATGATTCCGTTGACACCTGGTGCCGCTTGTGTGCTATCCATATACGGCTGGAAAGAGGGATCAAGAGGGTTGGCGGGATAACCATGTGAGCCGTATGGCATAGGCGGAATGCCGTTGAATTGGCCGTTGGCATAGTTGTAAGCCCGGTTCTTGAAGGTCACATGCGCGGGGCCGTTGTTGCGAGCCAGCTCGTCTCGGTCCTCCATGGGCAGAACAAACTTCTGCCAGTCCTCCCGGCGGCGAAGTCTCTCACAGTCGTCCTCGCCGACAACGTAGTCAACCTCGACTGAATCCTCGCATACGGCGCGGATGAGGTTCATGTCGGCGGACAGATCCCGCATCCGCTTGAAGGCAGTAATGAAGTGAAGCGGCACAAAGCCCTGGGAGTCCATGCGCTGTCGGAGATACATGTCCTTGCAGAGGTTTTCGATAGAAAAGTAGTACTCGATTTGGCTCTTGAGCATGGGCATCACCATGTTGTCCCAGTACGGCTGAGGTTGGAAAGGAATGCCAGCCATTGGCGCCATAGAGTAGTCGTATGGCGCAAACTGAGCCTGCACAGCAGGAATACGGGATGTGCTATTAGGCAGAGACATGCGGTGGTAGTTGTTAGCGCCATTGCGGCCTCCGCGGCCTCGCTGAGCGGGCGGCGCAAACATGCCGCCGTGTGCGCCTTGTCGTAGCGGAGGGCTGTAGTGGCCCTGGGCTCGGCCGCTGCCGTTTTGGTTGTGAAATCCGGCAGAGGAGGAGTGCTGGTGCTGGCTTTGGGAGCTGACATGGTGAGCACCACGTCCACGGTAGCCACCTCGGCCTCTCTCACCACGACCCTCAGGTCGATCTCGGGAAGCTTGAGCGGTCTCCTAGGCGAGCGAATGTTAGCATATCTGGATAACGAGATAGGGGGTACCGAGCATCACGATTGTGACCCCTGCTACCCTGGAAAGTCCGACTTACGGTAGTTTGAGCAGTCGAATCCTTGGCCTTATCGCTGCCAGCGTTTGCCGAGGCCTTCTTCTGGCCATTGGCAGCATCGAGAGATCCCCTCTTAGCGGTCGCGGGCTGAGCCGCGGCGCCGTTGGCGGCGCTGGCATCCCGGGGCTTGGACTCATTGGTCTTATTCACAGGGACAGCAGGTGCCGTCTTGTCTGCGACACCGTTGCCGGTGGCTCTTGTAGCGGTATCTCGGCCACCGCGGGCACCACCGCGAGGCTTGGAGCCACGCATCTGGGGCAGCTGAGTCTCGAAGCTGACCGTGGGGACATAGTCGTAAGTTACCCATTTTTGTCTAGGCTTGGACTGTCCATCTTCTTGTGAATCCTTGTCGGGGCGGTCCGACTTTTCGACGGACTTCTCTGTTGTCTTTTTCTTATCATCCTTGTAGGACGTGATGGCAGTCTCGGGAGTAGGCCACGCGGTGGCGTCCTCTACGGACGGAGGCACACCGACTTTACCATCCTTTTCAGATGACCGAGAACCTCGAGGGCCGTTTCGCTCGGGCCGGGCAGCACTAACTGCCTTCTGCTGCGGCTTGATGCCGTTCGTGTAGGGGGCGGGAGTAGATTCCTCGGCGGGCTTCGAAACTGGCTTGTCATCCTCCTTCTGGCTAGAAGTGCCGTTCACGGTGGCTTCGGCGGGGGTGGGGCCGGGCTTGGTCTTGGTAGCATGGGCTTCCTTGCGCTGATGCCAAATATTGACGCTGGGGATGGGCGCCTCGGAAAGTTCGACCTTTGGCGGCTCGGGGACAGCCTCCTGCTCCCTATCTGTCGCCTGATCGCCGGACTGCTTCTCAGAAGCCTTGCCCTTCTTGCTCCTCCGGGCCTTTCGGGAGTCTTGCTCATCAGCAGAGCGGGTCGTGTTACTTGACGATCGTGGTGTCTTGTCATTTCGTCGCCATGGGCGATCTAACCTTCCAGCATCGTCGTCGCGCCTCGACTCGGACCGCCGTTCTTGTGTTGACACTGATTGAGCATCCCCGCTCTCAGATCCGGGAACGCTTTCAAAGTCCTGCTTCTCTGGAGCAGCCGCACGAGGCTCAACGCTCTCAGAGGCTTCGGGGACCTCGGCAGGGTCGACGGCAGGCGTAGCCGTCTTCACGTCGGCTACAGGGGCAGCGGCGTCGGCGGCAGGAACTGGGGCATCCTGAGCGGGAGCGGCTGCATCGTTGGGAGCATCGCTATTCGAGGGAGTGACCGCGCCCTGTCCCTTCGCAGCTTGTGCGTAGGAGAAAGTAGAGGGTGGGGCCATCTCGTTGGACTCGATGATAGCTGAGGGAGACATGTCAAGGTGAGCTGTGTAGCACAGGCCTACCGTTTGAGACAAGACGAGGAACTGGTGAACCAGAGGTGTATTTCACCTGGAGCCACCGACTGAGGCAAAGAATGTCTTCGGGGACAAGGGAGCCCGAAGATATCTCTCAACCCCCTCCACACACGGGGAGAGGCGCAGAGCACCCAATGTACAGGCTAAGTGGCTATTTGAAAACCCCCAACAGATGAGGGTGTCGCGAGTCGTAGTTGCTGCGCTCGTGTTGCGAGTCGTGGATAACGAGTCGGGTTGGGCTTGAGAGGGTGAGGGAGGTGTCCGTCGAACCGAGGGCTTGTAGAAAAGTATAAAGTCCGAGTCGGTTTGTGTGCGAGCGCGTGGTACAGGTCGAAGCAGAGAGGATCCTAGTGGAAAGATATGACAACTCTGCTACGTCAGAAAGCGTTTGCTCGAACGAGAAGGGCAACCGGGGTAAGCAGGCGGCGGGGTTTCGAAGAGTGAAGGGCGGAAAGACAGAGACGGGATCGGCTGAACGTTTCGAGGCTGCAACCTGGAAATGCCTGCTGTAATCTGCTTCGTACTTGAGGTAGCAGCGGGCAGTGCGGGCGTGACGAATCGTTGCAAGGGAACCTGCGAGGAGGAGCTGCTTGATGCTTCGTCGCGAGGGGAAGCAGTGAGAAGCGCAACGCCCAGGCAGCGAGTGGGAGGGGTAGTTAGTAGACGTTGTTAAAACGAACTACCAAGAAATGTTAAGAGGAGGGGGAGGGATAAGGGGAAAGGGGCAAGACGAGATATCGACAGCGGCAATTCTGGAGAATTGAGCTGGCGAGGAGTTGTGGTTGAAGAGGAGGAGGAGAGGGCACAGCACGGGACCAGAGAGAGAAAAAATTGTGTGGTAAATTTTTTATTCTGAGGTGAGTTTTTTCCCCTCTCCCAGATCCGCAGGCGCCCCGGGAATGGGAAGGTACCAAGAGGATGTACTGCGACTAACTGATAGAGCAGGTACCGGCGCGCCGAAGTGGAAATCTTGGGCTTGAATGGAAGGATGGATGGAGGGGATCTTTTGCTCCCACTCAACTTTACAGCCTAGAGCAGTCCGATCAACTACTTTTTTTCTGTCTTTTTCTAGGGCGTTTTCTAGGGCGGCTCAGGGACGTTGTCGAGGCCAGACAAGGCAAAGGCACCTCAAAAAGTTACTTTGCCTAGGTAGGTACCTTTCATTTAGTAGGCTCCCCCAGCACTCACTGAGTCGATGAGGTGCCCGGGCCCGTCCGCCCGCTGCAGATTGGATCGGGCAGCGCTGACTCGGGCCCTCCAGTGAGATTCAGGGCAATTCACAGCGCCCAAGGCAAGGTAAATTTAGCCCCCGGGCCCACTACTGGAGCCGTCATGAACATGGGCGACCTAGACCCCGGACAAGGGAAAGCCCGGCCCAGCAGCGCCGTGACGAGCTGGTGGAGATATGCGCGAATATAAATCGGCTCTGGCCAGCAAGCAATGTCACTCACTGTCGCTGTCACCCTGGCCGAGTTTTGCTTCGTGTGACCGTTTTGTGTGTGTGGTTAATTATTACATACGTTGGTTGTGACTTGACCAGCCGGGTTGCTATCCATTATCCGGATCGGATGTCTAATTGTCGACCCTTGACGGACGTTGCAGGCGTCACGGCCCTGTCATAGCCTCGAGTTCACATGCATATGAGTAGGTTCCATGGATGCCTCCGAAACAACCTGGTTTATGACGGGATTGATTACTTGCTTGCGAGGGCAGCTCGCGTGCGTACAACTAAAAGTAAATAAAGCAATTAAAATCACAGGCAGAATTCCCAGGGCGGCGGAACATAGCGTCTCTCCGACGAGACCTGGTCCATGCTCGGGGAACAAGGTAGGTAGGTAGCCAAAATAGAACCTCGGAGGTATTGGATGGTATCAAGGAATATATCCATGTGGCGCCATAGTTACTTGACAGTAGCATCGTGCCATTCACGATGTTGGTTGGTACAAGATCTTACCTGACGAGATGCGCTTTCAAGGACTACGAGGCATGCACATACTACGTAGTAGTCCACCTCGCCAAGGAAAAGTCGAAAAGTAGGTAGTTCCGGCATATCAGGAAGTTGTGGACGAATGCACGTATGTACTCATTCATGTGCGCCAGAAAGAGGGCACAACATCCATGCATTTAAGAGTGAGACAAGCCGACAATGCCATCCAACGGCCAGAACCACTGCCACGATTCTCAGTGCGACAATTGAACAAGGGTTCACCAAGCCGATTGTTGTCGTCACCACAGAGCACTAAGAGGTTTCGAATAATACGCGGACAACCCCGTTGTATGCCCGCTCTTTGTTTACTCCTCGGCACTTTTATATCGCAACCTCGCTCCAGGCCTCTCACAAGGCGGCGGTACGGCACGGCACTGGCAACGATGGATGGATCCAATGGGTGGACGTACAAGCCCTCCCAACCCATTCCCGGTTAAATAAAGAGCACCATGACATGGGCATCTTTCTTCCTTGGAGCTGTTCCAAAAATAAAATATCAGGTTGCAAGATCCCGTTCCGAGGTAGCTTTGCCAAGCCCTTGCAGGCCGAGGCCCGGTAAAGCGCTTATTGGGCGAACACCTGAGAGACTGCCTGTTTGGGGCTAGTAGGTAGGTTGCGAGGGCTATGGTACTTTGCTCTGCTGGTGTTGAACGGCGGAGACCGAGGTACCTGTGATAAAGAGCATGATGTTGACGATACTCAGGCAGTTTCTCGCCCTTCTCTTCGACAGCGGGTAACATACAATATACGGCATGAAACTCTCGGCTATACTTGGTCATGTTGTGTTGTTGTTTAACTTGAAGGCAGAGATTTGTGTGATTGAGATGATTGTGATATTGACTGCGGAAGGTGGCCCTCCTTGGGTATTATCCTATTCAGCCTGTCAACGGGAGACGTGTTCATCTTGAATAGCCTTCGTTAAGGCAGAATGGCATTTTCCGAGACTTTGAAGCTGCACGCGATGCGGCATCTAACCTTCTTAATCTAAGTTACTAGGTTGTAAGGCTTGGAGACGTAAAGAGAAAGCCTTTAACCCACTTTCAAGGAATATGGGTAACGATCGAGGGAGGAAGTTGCTTAAAGGACATACAAGGAGACAGTGGAGGGGAGACAGCCTTGTCCAACAGTCTTATACCCAGACAACTCTGGTCACCAAGTATCTACTTAGGGTGAATATCCAATGTGAGATGTCCATAGTGTCTCGTAACCTGATGCTATTCTTTTGAAACATACATTTACACTTTCAATACTTCCCAGACGGATCCAAAGCAATCTACTTTTTACGCCTTCAGCCATGGTAAAAGGTTGGCTTATTACTAATGATACAGACCAAGGCAAACAACTGGTATACATGGATACAACAGCCCCCACAAGTGCCTCGGAAGCAATTTCGGAAGTTCCTATGAAACCGAAGCTCTGAGAGGGGCTAAACTTTCTCTGTGAAGCTCCTCCCTCTAGCTCGACATCCAAGACGTCGCCTGTCTTACTCCAAATGAGGATGCCAGGCGCAAGCCAGACGATCCCATGGGGAAGTAGCTGATCAGGTACCAGATCAGACAAGCGATCTGAACAAGGGCCGAGAGGAGTGTGAGGATTGTGCTGTGAAGCTGCAATGCAAGTCAGCGCGGCACCGCGATGCGAGGAGTCTTACTGACCTTCAAGGCAAAGACAAGAGTCAGAATAATGGAGCCAAAGTAGGCCGCAGTAAACGGCAGTCGAGGGGTCGAGAAGAGATGATAGAAGTAGGTCATCGGTCCCATAACCGCAGCGAAGGATGCCAGAAACATCAACGACCCAACAGACCATCTGTGTGACTCGGCGTCAGCTTCGATATGGAATTTCGGAATCCCCTGTAGCAAGTCTACGACATCATGGCATGGGAAAGTTGCCGACGCAGCCAGAACAATCTCGCTCTAGAGGCCACCGCGTGACCATGATCGACAAGGGGCGGTGTAGGTTGGATGGGATAAGGGGGGATGGCTTGTTGACTTACAAGATGACAAACTTGCGCGGTTTCAAAGACAGGACGGGGAAGAGGGTGAAGCAGATGACGAAACATGCCAGGGCGGCAAGGTTGCAAGCACCAAAGATCAGTAACCGATCCCATCGACTAACTGCCAGTCGGGTTAGTGTCTCGTACCCACGAGGCATGTCATTCGCATCACATGCATGATCTAAGGCACGGCCCAGATGCAATGCACATGTCCCGCTGCAGGGGGGGCGAAGGACGATGGGTTGAGGGCCGTCAGGTTGACTCACGAACAAACCAGCCTTCCTCCTCTTCGCGACGAGTGGGCGCAGGCAGAGGCGCACCGGGGCCCTCGGTGGTGGGGAGGCGCACGTAGCCACTGCCGCCTTGGAAGGGATTCAGGCTCTGGATGGAAGAGAGCAGCCCAGTCTGCTGAGAGGTGTTTACCGGCTCGTCGCGACGGTTCCAGCCAAGGGAGTTCATCGAGTCTCTGAACGAGGAAGACGCCATGGCGGTTGAGGCCAGGGGTGCAGATTCGTAGGGGACGGGACGGGGACGGAGCGGCAACGTCGATCGTGCGGCGCAGGTTCGGCTTCGGGTTCAGGATGGTGATGGTGGGAGGATCGCAGGGCCCGCGATGAGGTCGGCTTCGTGCTGAGTCGCGAAGAGCAAGATCCACTCCGCTTGGAACTTCTGGCATTGCAGCCCAAGGTCAGTCGACGAGCGTCCCTGATATACGGGTGTGGAGAATGGGTGCCTACCTGGAGGCAATGCTGGGGCAGCTTGGTCTGGCCGATGACGACGCTGCTTCGCGCAAGAGATGGATGGAGAGACTACGAGTCGTTGGGGGGCTTGGAGCTAAGGGGGGGCAGGCGACCGCGCGTACCGCTTGGAAAATGGGATTTGAGCGGGCGAGCAAGCGACAAGAGCAGCGGGAGATGTGCGACAGCCGAGCACCGGAGGCTTTGGGGCGAAGAAAGAGGACAGAAGGGACAAGACGTGAGTGAGGTCGGTCGTTGATTGTGGAGGGCGGCACTAGGCCTAGAAGTCGATGGGTTGGGGTTTTGGGTGTGTGGCTCTTCCTTGATATCCATCCATTCCGGAGCCTTGCCTTGTGGTACTGTGAGGCGCCTGGCTTCCCTGCGCAGACAACGTCATTGGTCGACGGCAATGGGGGCCACCCTGGAAAAGGTCCGGTGCCGTCTGTGGCTCCCCGTTTCTTGCACGGCCCTGCACGGCCCGTCCATCATGAACGAGAGCATCGAAGCCCCCCCCCCCGGCAGGCCATGAC
>JABEYC010000429.1:0-49682 GCA_013266195.1 Fusarium zealandicum
AATATAAGCCCTGTGTACTCTATTACATTAAGTAGGGTCCTTATACTTTTACCTCTATAGCGCAACGGCCAAAGTTTGATAGCTATAAGCCCGGTAGGTACGCTAGTTAGCTACCTATAACTTCCGATCTACTATTCTATTGCGATGTGCGGCATTGTCGGCTCCGGCGAGCATCGAGGCTGTAAGTTTGAATCCTACCTAAAGGAAAATACCTAAATCTACGAGCGATTTTAGGTTAAAATCGGAGATATTAATAGCTAGTTGGAGCTAGAGTAATATTCCGCCTAGAATAAATTCCTAGTAAAATAGGGGGGATATCGTATTAAATATAAGCTCTATATACTCTATTATATTAAGTAGGGTCCTTATACTTTTGCCTCTGTAGCACAGTGGCTAAAGTTTAACAAAACCTTTCAGCATCATTCGGCGAGACCTACCCTTTGGATTTCAAGGCAAGAGTGATCCTAGGATGAATACTGTGTATGCCTTGAGACGGGGCAGAACGTGGACTTGTCAAGCATGGCTATTTTTCTTTCGCCCGTATGGCGGCACGCTCAGCCAAGCCTGGCTGTATCACTCAAAGACATGTATCACCATATAGTTAGTCTCTACTACCTACCATAAACAGTAGATGCTCAAGTACTAGGATGGAGCCAATAAATGTCTCGAAATAATCATGTACAACGGCGCATCTCGATGCTTACGCGGATCAATCTGCCATGTCTCATCCAGAGGACAAGTAGGACGAAGCTGAAGAATCCGAGTCAATATGGTGTAAGGCTGGTCTGGCAGTGCGGCTGCACGTTGCTATTGATACGACTTCATGAGCCTGTGAGTCTCAGCTTACATACATTGGTACAGGCGTGCCCCTTGCTCAAGGGCGACTGCCTGTGCATACAGGGACTAGCTTATTAGATATATCAGGGGATTGCTCTATCAGGTTGTGTTTTAGAAGCATAATATAGCTTCTACTTGTGACTTCAGGCGAGACTGCATAGAAATCAGCAATAGTAGATTGAGGTTCAACATGCTGAGGGCAAAATAGAGCATCGCTGTCAACTAAGCGTAGTACAGCACAACCCCTGTTTCTTTTTATAGCTCGGGACTTTGATACAACCCGCCTCCGAAGATACGGAATTCGCTCGTTTTTGCGCTCGGTCTTTGTTAAAAAAGATAGAAATTAAGTAGCAAGAAGTAAAATAGAAAGAGGCTTCTTGTGATGCAGTTGTTAAATTCGTTTCTGTTATGGTTATTGGGGAATTATTAAAATTATTACTGCTATGATATATCTCGGTATGACGCCAACAAAAGAAACAGGGGGTTGATTGATTGTGGCTAAACCAAGTTTAGAGACTATATAGAGCTTCGGGTTAATAACAACTCTCGGCAACATAGGCTTGGTCAGTAACAATCCAGAACAATAGTATGCCTCGTATCATGTCCGAGATCGGCAATGGAACCTTTTCCTTGCATATACTCGCAAAAGCGGCTTTTAATATCTACCTCGGATGATGGCTGCTCGGCCCACGTGCATCGTATCCGTGGTTACCCCCCGCGCGCGGAATTGGCATTCTATCGTGTCGATCACTCGTGGCTTGTTGAGAGTGCGCGCATCTGATTTGGAAACAAAGAGTGGAGATGATGCATGATGTAATAGCTCTTCAGGGCTATTCGAACTGCCCTTTTGAGGAATGACTTTTAGGTTTGGTTTGACAAATGAAGCCGTGATCGGATCCCGGCAGTTAAGGCGCATGGATTCGTCCGGAGGGGATGAACTTATATCGTCTAGCGCTATCACCAGGCCCGCGTTTGTAGGGATACAGAAATGCACAACTTCCGTCCTTGCAGGTCTCATGCCGCGGAAGGGTTGCACTCTATGATGCAGCGAGTATTGATCGTCGCAGCAAGCGCCGGGGACTTGCCAGGATGTCGCAGGGATTAGGCGAGGACAATGCCGTGTTGCAGCAGCATGTATTAAATATCGCAGTTTTCGAAGTATAAGGCCTACGGACTCGCTTCTGTGATTACCACTCTTCGCTTCACTCTCTCACCCTCACCTTCACCAGTACACGGGCTCTCTTTCAATAGCAATTACCATCCTTTTCTTCAGATAACCTTGCCGTCTTCAGCATGCAGAGTAAGTTTATCACCGCGGCCGCGCTCCTCAGCGCTGTGGCCTCCGTCCAGGGAAAGCCCATGCACAAGCGAGACGTTCTCACGGCTCTCCCCCAGGGAGCCAACGCGATTGAGCTCAAGTTTCAGCCTGCTCTCGACTTTGACAATGATGGCTGCTACAACACAGCTGCTATTAGTCCTAATGGCAATGTGAACCCCGGCCTCGCTGCCACTAGCAGTCCCCAGGGAGACTGCCGCAACCCTGCTCAGCTCGACAACAGCAACGCCTACTCTCGAAGGCGTTGCAACAACGGTTTCTGCGCCATTATGTAAGTTTTTAATCCTCTTAATTAGTACTTATAGAACCTCGCTGTACTATTTAATGGCTTAAAGCTTGATATGCCTGGTCTTGTGCCCTAGTTCTTCTACTTGGCCTCGCCCCTTCAAGTGACCATTTCCCGCTTGAAGCAATCATTAATAACTGTCACCAGGTACGAATATTATTTCGAAAAAGACCAAGGTAAATTGCCATTCCGAGGATTAGCCTGAAAACGGTAACAGTCCAATGTCATCCGAATCTCAATCTAATCTCAATCTAAAGCGGTTGGTGGAAGCTTCCTTGGTGGCCACAGGCACGACTGGGAGAATATTGTCGTCTTTACTAAGGGTGATACCGTCGTCCGCGTCGCGCCGTCTTGCCACGGAGATTATAACGGTGCCAGCAACCAGTTCCCTCTCAGCGGCTCAAACCCCATGCTGGTCTATCACAAGGACGGAGCTGGAACTCACTGCTTCCGCTTCGCCAACGACGGCGACCGGGCCAACCCCGAGAACCCCACGGGTGCGTTTGTCCGCAGCCCTCTTGTTGGCTGGGACAACTGGCCGAACGTTGGTCTCCGCGACAAGATGCTGTCCAACTGGAGCGGTGGTGTTGGACCGAAGCTCGATACTGAGTTTAGTAACTCTCTCCGGGCTGCGGCTGGTAACGGAGTTCAAGGCTTTGACCCCTCGGTCGACGGGTAGCCGGTTGCAATGAGCCAAGATGACAGTTTTCCGACATTATAAGAGGGTCTTGAAAGGATGGCGGTGATTAAACTGATGGGCTTACAGTGAAATTGTTCCTGAGCTAGAGCTTAGTGGTCTTTCGTTGCCAGATATGTCCAGGCCTTGAGCATTGGAAATGTCTATATTTAGTCACTTGTTTAATGTCGAAAGCAACTGATAGCTGAGCTGGAGCAAACCTTCTCTTTTCTGAGCCTGTGGCGAGATATTGCTAATAATATCACTGCGGTCACAGATAAATCGGCACTTTTAAATGCGATTTGAAACTTGGAGAATAGCAAGTGCAGGTCTACTTCCAGGCTTGGGTGATGTAGGCTTATCTTAAGCCTTGACCAGGCCGAGGGTCTCTATGTGATATCATGCGGCCTTCTGCGCGATGCTACCGTTCCCAGCCGGACGCGCCAACTAATTGACGATTAATATGTTCTGGCTCGACTAGATCTTACTTGATGGGACGCAGCTAGAGTGCCGCGTCTTGACCATCCTCTTTCAGGTCTTGTCCTGACTGCTTTATAGCTCTCAAACGACATTATACAGTGGGTGGATGCAGCGAAGAGATATAAGAGAGCTCATTCTCAAAACCTTTCACTCATCGTGAAGGCAGCTTCAAGATACATACATCACAATGGTCGCAGAGTGACTCATCTTTACGCATGAGGAACGCTAAAGTGTGGCCGGTTTGATCATATAGGTTATCTTTTGGCCTCTGCGGTTACTCTATATCCGACAGCTCGGATCTGTATGGTAAGGTGCTTTCCTCTATCGATCAGTGACCTTTGCTCCTCCTGAAACAGATGAGTCCTAGCACCCAGGCTCAAGGCTTCTGCCAAAGGTTCTCGTGCAAGTTAGACGAGGCAACGAACTTGCTCATGAAGCAAGCATCTTGAAACCGCTTCGGGTACAATATCAGAGGGGGAATGTTTAAGCCATCAATTTCTCAATATCTAGTCTACCTGTACCTTGCTCGCTTCGACTTGGGAGTAGGTGGTGAGCGCTTTGCATCCTCTTGGCGTAACCTTGCCAGCCTCCTCCTGGCAGAGTCATCTCGGATACCCATAAACACAAAGGTCTCGGGTCCGTCCGTGTCTTGTGTCCCTTTCTTGAAAATCAAGTCACGACTGACCTTCATTATCAAATGCTCGTTGTCGAGAAACTGAAAGAGTACCGCGCCTTTGCCCTCGTGGCTCCAGACGGTGAAGTCTTTGCTGCTCGCCTGCTTGGGTGGGACAAACGAGACAAAATCGCGGCCGCACTCGGCGTGAATACATAGGTGCCCCTCCAGACCACTCTTGCTCAGATCAATCTTCTTACCAGATGGATCCGCGTCTGTATCGCCGGGGTAGTAGAAGTCGACGTACTTTGTCGCGTAGTAGTCCGGGTTATAGCAGTGATCGACATGTCGGACAGAGAATAGACGAAAGTGACCGTTGGCCGGGTCTATCGGAATAGTTCCCCCTTCAGACTCCGTCTTTTTCAGAGCTTGGTACGCTGCTTTGACCTCGTCTTCCTTGTCGTCTGCACTTGTCCAGCATTTGCAGTCGGGGCCGTCGTCTTGACACTCGCAAATGTCCTCTTCTTCGCTCGACTCGGCAAGGCCGGAAAGGTCTTCATCAAAGTCCTCTTCGTATACCTCACGGTCCTCTTTTTAAGCGAGAGCACGCACATACACGGCAGTACCACGCTACAAGTTACTGCGACGCCATTGTCTCTCGGGTTGAGCGGCCGTCAGGCTTGGCTCTGTTAAGGTGATGTTTGTTGGATCACTGAAAGTACCCGGTCGATTTGTGATGAACCCTAGTGGAGTTTCGGTCCTAACTTTACACAAGGCAGTAAAAACGGAGCAAACTGGTCTTTAGCCCAACTTATTCTCTCCGAACAAATAAATTGACAATCCCAGCAAGCAGGCAATTCATCCAGTCCATCATGAGCCTCCAATGACGTCGGTCCTTTCAACCGCCGATCGCGGCGCCGAGACTCCGTTCCACCAACCGGAGATGGCGCGATACGATATCTCCGCACTTTGGATTGCCCGGATGAGCAGCATATTATCTCGCCCCCTCCATCATCATCCCACGGTTAATAATGCCTATTCAAAGACCTGGGCCATCTTCTCTCAGCAACTCGGCAGCATGGCTCTACTACGAGAGCGGCATCGCCTCTTTGTATCTCACGGGCCGTGATGCTTGGCTCGTCACTCTCTCTCGGACATGTCGCATGTTTGCTTTCGGCGCCGTCTCCCTCACGATTGCCCTCTTCTTCTCTGAACTGGGCTTCTCGGACTTTCGCATTGGTCTATTCATGAGCCTCACTCTCCTCGGCGATGTTGTGCTTGGCCTCGTCGTCACTCTAATGGCGGATGGGATTGGCCGTCGCCGCGTTCTGTTTGCGGGAGGCTTGCTCATGGCGATATCGGGAGCCGTATTCTGCATCTTCGAGAACTTCTGGATCCTCCTCCTGGCTGCGATTGTGGGCGTCGTCAGCGCCAGCGGCAGTGACTTTGGCCCCTTCCGAGCCATCGAAGAGTCGATGCTTTCTCACATCACGACTCCAAAGACGCGCGCCGATGTTCTCTCGTGGTATGTCACGAGCTCGAGTCTTGGCTCTGCAGCTGGTCTAGAACTCGCGGGTAGATTCGTCGAAAAATACAAGAGTCGTGAAGGCTGGGATCTCGTTGGAACGTACCACGCCACGTTCTGGATCTACATTGTGATGGGCGTCCTGAACATGCTTCTCGTTCTGGGCCTGAGCAGCAACTGCGAGATTGCCAAGACAACTTCAAAGACTCCTGACCAGTCGGCCCAGGGCCTTCTCAGCGAGTCTGGTCATGAAGACGAGGAGGTCCAGAATGTGAGCCCGCAACAGCCGTCGACCTCGGACACCAAGAGTCGCTTCTCTCACATCTCCCCATCAACCCGTTCGGTCATGTACAAACTATGGTTTCTCCTCATCGTCGACTCACTGGCCGATGGAATGGCTTCTCAGGCCCTCACTACTTACTTTCTGGACCGCAAGTTCTCTCTCTCAAAGGCAACACTTGGCGATATCATGTCGGCCGCCATGATCCTTGGAACCATCTCGACCATTTTTGCCGGGCCTCTGTCTCGTCATCTCGGTCTACTCAACACAATGGTCTTTACACACTTGCCTTCTTCCGTGGCCGTCTTACTCTTTCCTGCCCCAAGCGGGCTTGTTCTCACCATTATACTGCTGTTCATCCGCATGGGCTTGAACAACATGGATCAAGCGCCCAGAGCTGCCTTTATCGCAGCTGTCGTCAAGCCAGATGAGCGCACAGCCGTCATGGGGATCACAAGCACCCTCCGGACGCTGGCAATGGCTACAGGGCCGTCCTTTACAGGGGCCCTTGCTGGGAGTGACAAGTTTTGGATAGCCTTTGTGGTTGGGGGCATCTTGAGGATCATGTACGACCTGGGGCTTTGGGCCATGTTTGTAAACATGAGGTTGCATGTCCACGAGCCCGACAGTCCGGATGGCGCTGTGCCGAGACTTTCGGATGAAGATGAGTTGGAGATGCAGCGAGGGTCTTCTGAACATCAAGCATAGTAGTAACTGTGAGTTAAGATACGTATAAATTACATGGTATGACCAGCTCATTCCCTGCCCGTGATCGGCATCGACATCGGACGTATGAGCCTGGTAACTATACATCGACACGGGCCAGGTTGTTAGAATTCACTTGAGTCTTGCATTGAGCTCCCGTATAAGATCTCCCTGGTCTATTTACGACAGGCCCTAAGAGTTTGCATTCCGCAAGAAACAGGCCACTAGATTTCAAGCTTCTGATCCTGCTGTCTGTCCAAGCCGATCTACCCACGAAAAGAACGCATGGGTTACTAATACTGTTCCCAATCCCTTCCAACTTCTCCCAAATATCCTACTTAGTGTCTTCATGCACTACGCCATGATACCAGGAGGCAACACCAAGCGGTGTCGCTCGATTATGACGTCCCATAGTGCCGACAACTCTCCGCTCGGAAGCTTATCATCCTCCTTGATCCGTCTAATGTCGTGGAAGAAGCCTTTGTCCTGATTCTGTGAGAGCACGAGGCTCTGAGGGATGCGTACCTTGTCTGGAAAGTTGAAGAATGCAACTATCGAGACTTTGACCTCGCTGCCGCTGATATCGACATCGTGAAAGGTCGGAGGGTATCGCCCTTGAGACCATCGGTACAACGTGGAGCCACCCATCATGATGGTACCAGTATGCCCAGGCTGGCGAACTGTACCATCCAGGTCGTAGACTCGCAGTCCAGGGCCATTCGTGATGAGAGCAGACAGCAGATTTCCGTCTGGATGCAGCCCGATACCTCCTGGGCTGCCAGCGTGAGGCGTGTACTTGACCACACGGTAGCGAACTGTGCAGCGCTGAAGCATTTCAGCTTCAATGCCCACTGCTTTGCTAGTCGTCACTAATGCGCTGTCCAAGACGGACTTGAGGTACTCGGCTGACTCTCGCACACGGGCATCACGCAACGCTTCAAGTCCCGTCAAGCCGTCGTCGTAATCACCATCAAACGCAGCAATGTCCTTTTCCGAGTCCAAGAATGGGCGTGCAATGCCCTCACTCGCGAGCCAGCATGACTTTCTCCAAACCACCTTCTTGTCAGTTCCTTCATAGGACAAGGAAGGATTCAGGTCGGTCAGATACTTGTCAAGATCTTGCATTGCCTGGTGGATCCGTGACTCTTGCTGACTTGTCCAGTCGACGATGTACTCTTTGCCGGTTTGAAGAGTATTGTTGATATCTTCAAGTCGCTTCTCCGTGCTTGGAGCTAGACGCAAGACCTTTTTATCCCGCAGCATTCCGACGAGGTTTGGGTTTGCTTGAGATAGTAAACCGAAAGCGACGAGATAGCTGGTACGAAAAGCAGTTGTGTTGGCATTCTCGTGGTCGTAAGCATCCTCTGAAATGAAGGTGATGTTGTCCTGGTTTTCCCTTCGGGTCATGGAAACTGTTAAAGGGTACAATGACTTGTTGCTGGGGTATTCAAAGTCATCAAATTGCTGATGTGCAACAATATGGAAAAAGCATAGACTCGGGAACTGGCCTCGAATGGCTTGGATCAGGTGGGAGTGGAAATCGCCATAGCCTCCTTTGGCGATTCCATATGGTTGAAGCTTGATGCCGACTCGATCCATGGCCACTTGGCTAGATATAACCTGTATAGCCATGATTACCGCAGATACGGCTGAGCCTGATGATGAAGTGACTAGTGAATTGTCTTTGATGGAAGAGCTACAGTCTGGATGTGTCAGTAAACAGATCCCAGTAAGGCGATAAACAAACCTGATCTAGCAATGGCATTACATTTCGCAACTTGGAGAGGAAGTGATATGACTTACCAAATTCGAGCTCGACGCCATCGTACCCTATTGACAGGGCGTTCTTGACTGCAGAAATGAGGTCCAAAAGCCCATGGCCAATATCAACCAGATTTCTGGATACTACATATCAAGATACTCATTAGGAAAGCTTTTGAGGTCTGAGAATAGCGGCCGCATACCTTGAGCAAACACCACACCCTCTTGACCGTGTACACGGTTGATGACCAACTCTTGGGTAAGCTTGGTTGCCGTAGTGAGAGCCTTGGGCGCAAGCACAAGCCCGCCGTCGATATCAAGCTCGTCAACTAAACACGCCGTGTGAGTTATGATAACCAGAAGGTGATCTTGAGAATGCCTCACAGTAAGAGACAAGCTGGGATTCAGACCAGCCTAAAAGAGGCGGGTTAAAGACAACTCGATGCTTCAACCTGAAAGCGCCAACGGTGGAGGGCCTAAATAACGACATCTTGAGTAACTGGGGTAATATAATGGGTGAAGACTGGAAGATGTCAATAGTTGGAGAGCAGGAGACTGCATATTTGAATTCGGCATACCCAGGTCACAGCTTGACCGCCAGCCACTTACGATGGCATTTTAGTGTGACCCATACGCTAACTGAATGTTATTGAGTTCAAGAAAGTACCGCATTCGTCAATGACGCTACGTGTGGTATTACATGTGCCTTGACACAGACATCTATCTTCCGTGAGACCCTCCTGCTGTGATACTCGGCTGTTGCTGTGCTACTGTGTCCCTGCGTGCTACTCGGCCTCTGCAATCTCCTTGAGCACTACATCAATGTTTTCCATGGACAACAGTCGAATCTGGATGTCTCTTCCTCTCGCCAGCTTTGCAAGCCTTGGGCTGTATGTCTCCAGCCCTGACGCGAGCTGCTCCTTGCTGAATGGCCTCACACCTTCGGATAGCCCGTACTGGAGCAACCATATGGTTTTATCTAGAATAGTCCATTGTTAGCAAGGAATACTTTGAGCATCGTTGGCCACTCACCACTCTCCAGACTCATCTCCCACTCCCACCTGTGAATATCTTGAGCCTCGACAAACCGCTGCCAGTCGCCTGGGGCCGCGAGAATGATGACCTTTGGCACCCTGAGAAAGGTCTCTGCAATTCTCCTTGTGACTTCGCCGGCGGATATGCTCCTCTTCATCTCATGCTGGTCTAGCCAGATGCGACGGCTGTATTTTTCAATCACCTCGGCTACCAGACGCGCCATGACTCTCCCTCTCTCGTAGGTCCCGTCTGGAGATAGCCATCTATAAAATAGGATATAATCGTAAACGGGAGAAGGTTGGATTGCTTGGCCAGGAAGTTAGTGCATATCAGCTAGTAGTGATGGGCTTTCCTACCTTTTACAGCCATTTTGAGAGCGTCTGGCTGAGAACGGTCGATGTTGGAGCAATAATTAGAATATCAATTCGGTGTGCTTATCGTTTCTCCAGGCCAGCTGGCTGGGAATTCGCGAGTGAGGCCAAATATGTTATCTACTGGGCATCATGACACTCGTTGAGGTGGTCATTCCAGGGTGCAGCATACAATAGTGAGGCCAAGATTCTTTGAAAGCGAGAAATCCATCCCTCAGCTGAACTGTTTCCTTTCTAGGCTTTAAAACAACTTTGTGATAATGGGGTACAATCCGCCTCCGTAACTCAGCCGAGGCGACCATGCTTGTAATAAGCGAGACAGCGCAACGTATCACTGCCGAATTCGTGACACCGGAACCTACATGAGGGTAATACATCAAATCCATCAAATCTTACCTGGCCAATCGGGATACTGAAGGTGAATACCGTGAGACGACGTGTCTGAGACGCACACGATCTGTTTCCGCTTTCGTCTATTAAGCCAGCCACCTTTATCTCTGCGGGATGGCCCGTCCAATGTGCTAACTAGAAGCAGTTGTGATCTATATAAGCTAGTTGAATTAGTCTTCGGGATCGCTGGTTACCGCCGCCAGTCATGACGACAGTGAATCCTGTCACTTGGAGAACGGTGAGGCACTCTATAACGGGTAGAGCGTGTGACTTTGGCCAAGATATTTACTTGGCCAGGCTTGTTAGTGTGTTTCTTAAAAGGTATTTGAAGCATTGTCATCACTTTCAGGCCGGAATGTGGCGGAGAAGGCACCTCTACAAACAGCTACAAACATGGAATAAGAAACTCAATAAGTAGCCCGGCACTCCGCACGCATACCTAGTCTGTAAATGGCCATGACTTTTCTACTCAGCAGCAACTCAAATGTATGATCTGCACACACAATGGACCAGATCCAGCGCAACACTGTACTCTGTCACCATCTTGTCTCACTTCCCCCATCAACTACTCTCCTCTCAACGGGTCGGCGCAAACTTGCTCCAAGCACGTATGTCCCTCCCGTATCTGTGGAATAATAAGGGAATCACGGCGGGTACAGTCGCCACTCCTCCAAGCAAACTACCTCCACCACCAACACCAAGCCTGTGAAACGACTGCTGTGTACGCAAAGACACTGCTGCACCACGTACCGATCGAGCAACCGTGTTCACAGCGACGGTAGACGCGGCAAATATTAGATACGTGTCGACGAGGTAGTTGAAGCGAGATACAAACATGAGGAGCAAACATGCGTTGAGTATCGTGCCAGCAACAGAGGGAACAATCCAGAGGATGGAACTGCAGGACTCCATGTTGGAAGATGATAGAGGCCGGGATGCAGTTAGTGACACTTACTTATACTCTCCCGACCGGGCGAACCAGAATATGGTCAACGGGAAACCGATACCTCCGACTTTTGCAAGTAGCAGACGGTCTTCTGGCTCTATATCTTGGGCCTTGATATTGCCCTCTCCAATGTATTTTGCTCGCCTCAGTGCGTCATATAGGACAACTAGACCACCGATGATAGCGCAAATGGCCGTCCCGATAAGAGGCACTGCACCCACGCCGCTATTCCATCCACGCTTCGCTTGGAAGAAAACAGGGCATATGGTGCAGAGCATATACAGAAGCATGCACACCACTGATAGGGTAAATAGCGTAGAGAAAAGAGATGTTATGAATCAGGATGATTCACGGCGGAGTCAGTGCGACCTTGTAGACAGTCTGGCAGGACCGATCTTGGGCCTCAGAAGAAGCCTTGACGTTCTCGAACCCAGGCACTTTTGCTTTTCGAAGCCGCTCTACCTTGTGTCGTCGGATTGTTGGTGGGCCATGGGTTTCGGGGATAGTGGGCAATTCTGCGGGTTTTCCATATCGTTGGCCCAAAGGCGAGGAAACTGTTTTCGTTTATGCAGGGCTCATCTCCTAGATCGGTCTTTTCAAGGTCTCAAGTGCGGCAGGGCTTTGTTTGTCGGCTAAGACATGGCGCGCGTGATTGTGTTCATGGGGTGGTTGGTGAGGATGTGTCGATATTGAAAATGAATATGCAGCCAAACGACGATCTTGGGAGAAAGAAAGAGGTGTTTTATGTTAAGTTTTTTCCATCAGTGCTGATAGAATTGAATAGTGAGAAGCGAGAAGACGTACTAGGACAATTGATGCTACTCGTCTCACCTCCCATTACTTCTGCCACGATCGGATATAAGCGGCCGAGATGGCTTCAAATATTGTCCGACTGGTACCGACGGTGGGTCCAAGTGTAAGCTATGATTGAACCAACAGTTATTGTGATTCTCATATTCAACAACATTGCTTCTCGCTCAAGATGTCCCATTATCGAATCATGTCCGGTGGAGTATGCGCGTCGGGCTTTCAAGTTGGTATGGATAATCTTGATCTGCAACTGAACAGTCAAAATCGTAATGCTCAATCTGATATGTCGGTAGAACTTGCACTGAATCTCTATATCACCACTTTCTTGGATCTTGTGTTGATCTCTTCAACCCCTGAAAGTACAGATGCTCCCCTGGGTTGGTCTACAGCTTGTATTTTCACAGTGCTTAAGATCTATCATAGGCTTATCTGCAACCCCTGGCAGCTCGCTGTCGACAGGGGATCGGCTTATCAATCAGCTTGCTAGTACACTTATAGCCAAGTGCATCACCCGGGGCCGCAGAGCTTGGACGGACCGGAAATAATCGGCTCGGTGCTTTGTGGGGCCCCAAAGAAGATCAGATTGTGGCTACTTTAAACACTCTTCGTATCCCGATCCTCGGTCTGACCGTGGTAACGCCTAAAACTCCATCATGAGCAGTATCGTCTACTCAGACAGCCTCGTCCCCCCAGAGCGACCGAGTACGCGCCAGCACCCAGCGAGACCGCGCTACCTCATCCTGCGCGCGATGCAGAAAGCACAAGGTTCCCTGTGATAGACAATCGCCCTGCAATCACTGCGCCAAGGGCAAACGGGAGTCGCAATGTACCTATGACTATATGGAACAAAGCTGCGATCAGCATCGCTTTCGTCGGCTTCTCGGACATGAAACTCTCGACACCATCACCACCCGCTTCATCGATACAGCATGGGAGCCGCAGTATCGCAACGGGACGCACCGGAACGAGACCTGCTAGCCGCCCACGGGCCTGATCAAGAGGCCGGGCATCAGAATCGGCCTCCATAGTCCAGCAGGCCCAGAGGGCGGTCACACACAGCAAATTTGAAGTTTATGGGCTGCAGTCGTGTATCCTGACCTCGGACAAGCTCTTGTCTGCGGTATGCCAGTTCTCATGAGGCCTGGTGATACGGCGTGTTTTCGTCCTGACTCCCACAGCTCCGACTCTATGGACGACGCAATGGAAGCTGCTGATCCTGATAGAACCGACTGTACAGGTCTGCAGAGGATGTTCATGGTATCCGGCAAACTCCTCCTCGGGGCTCTGGGGCTGTCTCCCTTTGCGAATGGCACAGCAACATACGAAGAAGATTTCAAGGTAGACATGGAGAGCAGGAGTCAGCTGGGACATTCTAGGATGGCACTGGCCATGAAAACCTCGTGTCGGGGGAATACCAGCATCCGATTGAGTTTTACACCCAAGACAATAGGGGCCAGTCAAGGGTAATGGAAGTACCAATTAGGTGATACAAATCAGACAAAGCGATAGAAGCTCTTTAGTGACAATCAGACCGCTTATTAGTGGCTCAAGATGAGAGAGCTGGGTACAGGCATTGCATGGCGTTAATTTTAGCAGACTCCATCGAGGAGTGCTGACTGAGTCTTGGCGCGTTTGGAGAAGCCAGCTGGCTGGGTATTTGGATGATAACGGTGTTGACAGCGCTTATGACCCTTTGCATGAAGTGATGAGTTAGAGAAGATCGCATGAGTGAAGTCATAAAGTAAGAGCCTCGGGGCATCAGAGGTAATAACAGATAAACATCATGATGGCCTCTGACAAAGCCGCATACAGAGGCCACCAGAGCTTGTTGTTGATAGCTATCAACTAACGCCTCCATCTACACCGTTCTTACCCTAAAGACAGCTGAGAATAAGAGCCGCAGAGCTTCATCCCTGCCAAGACCAAGAGAGGTCGTGCCGGGCCAGCATTGATTTGTACCCTGGCCTGGACTGACAAGTTGTTGGGCTGTTGGATAAACCCAACCCACGAGTAATCTCCAACACAACTAAAGTCCGTCAATCATATTCCCGGTATCGCTGAAAAGCCCGATACGGAACGATGCTCCCGAAAACCTAATAGCGAACAGAGTTATGCCGCTTCCTCATCCTGACAGGAACTTGGTGCGAGATCGCCTGTCAGTTGAGAGCTAGACAAGGATATCGACAGTCAATGCCTTCGTTTACAGCGGCAGCCAGGGACAAACCCAATGCTCCGGGCGGAAATATTCAGTCCACGCCTGGGGCATCACCATCCGCTCCAATCGGTCCATTTCAGTGGCCGAGGGGCTGTGGGGGAGGCTTGATGCGGTAGTTGATCTTCACGCGCCGGGAATTATTACCACTTGGACGGCAAGATCTACTGTCGACGAGCCTCCAAACATAGACAACCTTAACCTGGATAAGCGTAAGGTCCGACGGCCAGAAAGGGGCGGCGGGTCGAGAGGACAGGGGTGTGATCCTTAACCCACCACTTGTTTTTCGTATATCTACAACCTGAGTGGAGGAATTATTCCGACTCGAATGCGAAACATGAGCAACCTTGAAACGCACTGTGACTGAAACGAAAATCACTGGAGAGACTCGTTCCTTAAATTAACCATGTGATGCTCTTGCGATGACAGTGGGTTTGTGAAGGAATGCCTGTTGATGCAACCGAGAGCGTTGAGGAGTTGAGCTTGCAGAGTAGTTATAAGGACTCGTTGAAGCCCGTCGTTTACTCAAATCCGCTCTTCACCACCAGTTCTACAGCCTCTTCTTCCTTCACTTCCACCCTCACCCACCTCATCTATTCACTGCCGTTGATCGGTCACTTTGTCTTTCAGTCAAGCCCATTCATCCAAAATGCATTCCGTCAGCCTCGTCTCCATCATCGCCGCCCTCCCCGCGGCCATGGCCTGCCTGGGCCATGATGGTGGCGTCCCCAAGTCCACCGGCTCCAAGACCCTGAGCGAGCCTCAGTACATCAAGGCCGGCGAGACCTTTGACGCTGAGTGGGTCAAGTACGGCCGTGGCCAGGAGTGCAACGGCCAGAACGAGGGTGGTGAGGGCGACACTGTCTTTGTCCTCGAGGACGGCGCTACTCTCCGCAACGTCATCATCGGTGCCGACCAGAGCGAGGGTGTCTACTGCCTGGGAGCCTGCAACCTCGAGTACGTCTGGTTCGAGGACGTCTGCGAGGATGCCATCTCCATCAAGGGTGACGGCACCGCCAACATCATCGGAGGAGGAGCCTACAGCGCTGCCGACAAGGTCATCCAGCACAACGGATGCGGCCACGTCAACATCGTCAACTTCTACGCCAACGACTACGGCAAGGTCTACCGATCGTGCGGCAACTGCAAGGGCAACTGTGCCCGCTCTGTCCACATCGAGGGCACCACCGCCATCAACGGCGGCGAGCTCATCGGCATCAACCCCAACATGGGTGACAAGGTTCGTGACTCTACTTTGAAGAGTGTCTCTAGACATCGACTGACCAGATATAGGCCACCTACGAGAACAACTGCGTTCCCAAGACCGAGTGCCAGGCTTACGAGGGCTGCGACAAGGCCAACGGCGACTGCGAGCCCAAGAAGCTCGACACGTGCTAAGCGTCTCGCCTTTGCTTTGAGACTGTCTTTGGTCTATAAAAGCTTGCGTATCTCTTTCTGTGACGCTCTCCGGGATGTTGGTTGATAATACCCTGCGAGGTGCGGGTCACCTTGTAAATGTTTATGGATAGAACAAATCAACTGTATTACTGGTCAACCACGATGCTGAATGTGGTCTATATGCTTGCAGACGTTGTAGATGTGCAGTTTGTGTGATGTCATGTTGCACTGATTGACAGGTTTAGCGTCTGTAGATGTTTCACTAATTACCAACAGCTCGCTTCTAATACCACTCCGTCTGAGATCTGCACATAGAGATCAGCTTGCGTGAGTGATTAATTACTCGTGTCGGATATGCTGATCGATACCTGAGCATGTTTGTTGTGGCATTGTTTAGCATCTATATGTTGGGCATGTGGGAATATAGGCCCAGTGCAATTCCCTCTATCCAGGAAGAGGCCGTTGTTTTATCGGCATAGGAAACTAGGGTGCCAAATTGTAACACTACCAGTGCTCAAGCTAATGCAAGTTGTCATATTGCGTATACTAGAGGCATCTGATTAGTAACTCTTGACCTGTATTACCTACTTCCTTGGGGTCAAAGCCACAGTGATTTTGAAGTATACAAAAGCATGGTCCGTTAATTACTGAAATAATGCAAAGGTGCATGATAGAATGGAAGCCGACCGCAAGACGTCGCTCTCGCTCATAGCCGATCGATGACCGCATTGAACTCGCGTCTCTACATCTCACATGAGAAGCATTGGAAGCATTGGAAATGAAGATAGTCATGTATGTGAATCCACTTGATCAGTTACTCCATTGGAAGTCAGCCAATAAATACTCAGCTCAGGCTCACATTAGAGTGGATATCGCGTCGGTATTGGCCCAGAATACCAAGTCATCAACTGATAGGTATTGGACACTGCAGTAACAATCGGACATTGCCTGCTTTGTTGTCAAATCGGTACAAGCACGTTAAAGTAAATTGTTGTTTGAATTATGATTTTGCTATAATCCCGGATATCGGACGATCTTGTGCCGGGGCTGACACGCCAAGCAAAAGACGCCTTGACGATGCAGGGTTTGCCAGATTCAACGTTACATGAACTAATCATGTCTAATCGGTAGATAGAAAGCCAAAGAGTGGAAATGCACATGCTGGCTCGAGCTTGGTCAGGCAACCTCTTTTTGACGAGACGAAGCTATACGAAATACGAAACACGAAACACGAAACACGGAACAACGGACTTTTCCAGACTCTGCAGATTCATCTAGTCCATCCATGCACAAGTACAGCAGTCTCATGACGCCGCGTATTCACCTAATGCCAGCCAGGTCTTGGTTGGTGATGATACGTGTCTCGGCCAACTAGGCACCACTACTCGAGCCATTTACCGAGCAAACTTGAGCTGTTGGCCAGACTAAAAAACCTCGACATGACGCGTCCGAGACAGCGGATGAGATGGGCTGTGCTGTAGCGTCAGGGCCCATGCGGGCTCTCATGTCGGCCCACGTCTCTTTGAGCTTAGCGGACGCGTATCTTCAGCTTTAAACTTCGGGATCGTCATCCCACATCCCGATCCCGAGACCAGCAGCCGGGATGTGAGATAGCGTTTTTGAGTGATGATGCGGTCTCGGCTCTTGGCAGGGCTGAGATGATGATGATGGTGGAAATGGCTTGTTGATCCTGGGGATGATATCTTGATGTGACAGTGAGACATAGTCGCAGAGAGATGGGACATGTCAAGGCAAAAGAGCCAGTCCTGGAGAAGCTCCTGATACCATCGTCACAGCTGCATGCACATAGATCATTCATTCATGCAAGCAAGCACCGTCTCACGTGGAAAGGGGCCTGAAGGAGCCGCAGCATGCATCACGACCCCTACAACGCCACCCCGCGAATAGTCTCATCTTATACGCGCGGCATACCGCTAAGACTAAAGCCGCACATCCCGACTTCTACCACGTAAGTTAAGTCAGTATAGTCGCGTCTGCATACGTCCTCTGCAAAAAGGTGACGTCTCGGCTTTTTCGCAAATAAATGTAAATAGCCTCGTTTTGCCCACGATCAAGAAATGAAGCAGAGTTTGAGCATCAGACAACACACTTGCACCTTTACCCAACACCCTTGCACCTTCACTCAGCATACACCTCTAGGCTCTCCGCCATGTTACCATCTATCGCAATAGCTTCTTTTGCCGTCCTGGCGCATGCGGCTGTTCCCCGTCGAAGAGCCAGCAATGACGACAGCCTCGCTCCACTGCAGTTCACCAGCGAGGGAACTTTTCAGATAGCAGTCTTCTCAGACCTGCACTTTGGACAATGTTGGTACTTGTCATCCAGCAAAGCCTTGTAGTGCTAACACAGCGGCAGTGGAATCGACGACAGGCCCAGCCCAGGACAGCAAGTCGGTCGAGGTGATAAGCAGCGTCCTGGACTCTGACCCCCCGGACCTTGTAGTCCTCAACGGCGACCTCATCAACGGCGACTCGACCCATGCGCACAACAGCACTCACTACGTGGACCAGATCGTCGCGCCCATCGTCAAGCGCAACCTCACCTGGGCATCCACATACGGGAACCACGACAACCAGATCAACATCGCGGCCAAAGACATCCTCAAGCGGGAGCAGATGTGGCCGGGCTGTCGCACCCAGAAGATGGTGGACGAGAAAAAGTCGGGCGTCTCCAACTACTACCTCGTTGTGTACCCCGCCAACTGCACAGACTCGGCCAAGTGCACGCCTGAGCTGCTCTTGTGGTTCTTTGATAGCCGCGGCGGCAACTTCTACGAGGAGGGCAGCCATCAAGAGAACTGGGTTGACACGAGCGTCGTGTCTTGGTTCAACGAGACAAACACCAAGCTCGTCACCAAGTACAAAAAGGTCATCCCGTCGCTCGCCTTTGTCCACATCCCCATCAACGCAACCGAGGCCCTCCAGACTCAGCTCGGCATCAACGCCAACAAGCAGCCGGGTCTCAACTACGACCCCCCCGTGCCGCAGCAGGGCGAGAGCTGGTGCGAGAGCGGCGTAAGAGACCCGGACAAGTGCAGCTACGGCGGCCAGGACGAGCCCTTTATGGAGGCGCTGGTGTCCATCCCAGGTATCATGGGCTTGTTCTACGGCCACGACCACGGCAACTCATGGTGCTACCAGTGGAACACACAGCTGGACGGCATGGACGTCAAGGGCAACGGCCTGCATCTGTGCTACGGACAACACTCGGGCTACGGCGGTTACGGAGACTGGGTGCGCGGTGCACGCGAGATTGTCGTGACGCAGGACAAGCTCCAGGATCTCGTTGTCGACACGCACATCCGCCTCGAGACTGGAGACGTCGTCGGCGCGGTCACGCTGAACTCGACCTACAACACGGACCATTACCCGGCGATGCCGGGTGTTGAAGCTTACGTGGGCAACGACTTTGGCGTCATCAACAGCAATGCTGCTCTCACGGAGTCGGCTGGTTCATCTATGCGAGCGAGAGAGTCTGGCGGTGTGTATCTGGCGATTGGCGCGTCAATGGCCGCCGTGGTCTGTTTGTGCATATGAGAGTTGTGTGCCTTTGATGACTTATGAGTTTGCGAGGAGTTTTAGATGGTTGCATGGATTTGTCTATACCTTTTTGATTAGTTGATTTACACGAGGGGCACATGGCGATATACATATGTAGAACACAAACAAGCATCTGACAATTAACTACCCATTTCGATCGTCTTTGGTGCCACTCATGATTACCAGGCTATCAGCTCGAGATATTCGTCCTGTGACTAAACTTTACCTGGTACTTTTGATAATCAACAATGCGACAACTGCTGACACTATCTGCGAGTAGGGGACCTGATATTGGTTCAACAAGATCTTTGGGTTGTATCAAGACCTGAGGCAACGTGCCAATATCATACTAGACTATTCAGCTGAATGCCAACAGCCGACATGTTGACTGACAGGGAAACTACTAGCAAACTCGTATACATTTGTCAAAGGTCAACAGTAGTCTCAGAGGCGTTCTTTCTCTTTGTAATGACGTACGGCTTGCTTACGAGGAGTTCCTACAAGATTTAACTTTGGGATCTGGACTCTTGGAGTTGAGGCGGAACGAGTACTTTTACTAACGCATCTATAAGACTTGGCGTGAAAACTCTCTAATCAATAGACTTTCAATATTATATTATAGCTACATAAGCCCGAAAAAGCTAGTTCCCTGTGTTAAACTGTTTCCAGCCGTGTACATTCTACAGTCAGACCTAAACGCTGGCTAAAAGCTCTCTTTGTCGAGATTCTCACTATAGGGTAACAAGAGTGTAGATCACGCACGCTGAGTGAGTTATGTGAGCATCTCGATGGCGCCATTGGGATCCGCAGATCACAATCCCATTAGATTGATTGAACTTGTACTTGTTTATCAATGTGAAGTACTAGTAGGTATCTAGCAGTCAATTTACGTAGTGTGAGGTTCATTGTAGTTACAGTATTAGATATCACACTGACCGTAACATGTAAGCCGAGTTGCCCTAAAAAATGTGGCTCGACAAAAAAGCCCGAGAAACAAATAGGCGAATCACTAGCAAGATGTCTGTCAACGTCCAGCCAGTCTGATTCTAGAAGCCCCGGTTACCGCATGGCGTTGCAATCCATCTATCTCTTGGCCAAAGCAATCCGCCTCTTTACGTACCAAATTGCCGGAGCCAGCTTAGTGCCAGGCCATTGACGCTATAAATGGCTCTGATGGACCAACCGTTAAGATTTGTTCCGTTCCGATTATGAGGATCTGACAGGAGGGATCGACAATACGAGCCCGCAATTACATTCTCCTCAACGCAGCACCCAAGCTAAGCCAGACCAGGGAATGCCCGAGAATGCATCCCCCGCGCGAGAGCCAATCACGACTCGTGCATGTATGCGCCAAGTCTTCCAGACCGGTGGGCTGATCCTTTGTCCGGGGGCATTGTTGGCCCGACCTCGGCGGGAGATTTAGGGGCTCAGGTTGCCCCTGAAGAGGGTGAGGGGCCCGCTGAAAAGGGGCTGAGAGGGCTGACCTACGGTTGAAAGGCCTCAAGGGGTCGAGACAGGGGCTTTCTTGGCGTGCACAAGACGCAGTGAAGAGACGGGACTGTCACTGGACCTGGGCGTGTGTGTCGCCGACTTGGGGGGAGAATGTCATTGGAGCAGACCCGACAGAGCGTGCCGAGGTTGACACACTACGTAGATACACTACCATGTCGTTGAAGAGAGCGCCCAGTGCAGTCAGTTAATATATAATATATAGAATTATTAGAATAATAAAACCAATGTGTGTGTGTGTGTGCAAATGCCAGCAACGATTGCCAAACCGCCTACTCCGTCATAACAAGCCATCTATGCCGTTTGTT
This sequence comes from Fusarium zealandicum, assembly GCA_013266195.1. Lineage (NCBI taxonomy): Eukaryota > Fungi > Ascomycota > Sordariomycetes > Hypocreales > Nectriaceae > Fusarium > Fusarium zealandicum. The sequence goes on from JABEYC010000429.1 coordinate 21,039, forward strand.
CTATCATACATTACACAGCCCAGTTATTGCGCCTTGAGAATGCCCCGGTATCAGATGCATGCCTAAACCATGCCAAACAGTATCAAGCAGTATCAAACAGTGTCGCCCAGAATCAAGATGCTCACAAGTCCCAGTCTCCATCGTCAACTCTCCTTTTTGGGTTCCTCTTCCTTTTTCTTATCCCCCTCCTTCTTATCCTCCTCCTCCTTCTTCTTCTCACTGCCCTCGGTCTTCTCCTCGGCCTTCTCTTCTGTCTTGGTCTCCGTCTTTTCCTCAGTCTTGTCCTCTGCCTTCTCTGCCGACTCCTTCCCTTCAGCCTTGTCCTCGGGCTTACCCTGCCCAGCCCAGGCCAGGTACCCCTTCTGGGCCCCCTGGCACATGTAGTGATCTGTCACCAGCTCCTTGGCCTTGATATCCAGCCACCCCGGCGCCGAGTCCCCGATGCCAAAGCTCAGCCAGATCTCGTCGTCGAGGTAGCCGTGGCTCCGGTTCTGCGGCAGGTCGTCGTCGCCGCGGCCGTTGACGTAGTAGATCATGCTCCCCGTCCACGTGTAATGACCCTTGCCGTCGGCCTCGCCATGGTACGTCAGCTTCTTGCTGACGCTCATCATGTTGAAGGGCGCCGCAGCCGAGTAGACGGCGATGCGGTGGTCGTACCAGGTCCACGAGTAGCCCGGCGGGTCGTAGCGCTGCTGAACCATTCCGATCATAACGGTGTTGTTCTTGCTGGGCTCGCACTCGCCGCGGTTGCAGAGCGTGACGCTGAGCATGGGCGTCGACTGGTGCACGTGCTGGTTGTCGAGCATCACGTCGTGCATGCATGTGTTGGCGTCGCTGTGCCATGTCTCAATCTCGGGCATGGATGGCGGGAAGGGCTCCTGGACGGCAGACTCGGTCTCGGCCTCGGTCACGAGCGCGACGGGCTTGTCCTCGGAGCGGAAGCGGAAGAGCTGGCCGGGCTCGACCATGAAGAGAAGCTCCTCCTCGTCGGCGCTGAAGATGGACTGCGTGGGCGCCCAGTTCTTCTCGCGCTGGTAGCGGGGGTGCTCCTCCTCACCGTTGGGGGGCTCGCGGTGCAGCAGGATGGGCTCGGTGATGTTGATCGGGGGCATCTTCTTGGCATAGGAGCCGAGAGCGCCCACGAGCTCGGGGATGGCGGCGCGGGCGTCGATGAGGAACATACCCTGGCAGAGGTTCTCGTCGTCGACCTGGTGGACAAAGATGAGGATGGGCGCGCCCAACCGCGTCCAGAACAGCTTCATGTCCTCGGGCCCAATGTACTTGTCCATGTCGGGCTGCCTCTTGCAGTGGTGCTGAGGGCCCGTGAAGTCCTCCTCGAGGATGAAGCTGTGCCACTCGCCCGCCTTAAGCTCGGGTCGGCCGAACTTGGTGCTCGAGAGGTCGACAAAGGTGGCAATCTGTCGCGCGAGTCTGTACTTGCGGCCATTGATGACCTTGTCGACGTGGGGCGCGCGCGCAATAACCAGAAAGTCGTGCTTGCTGCCCTTGGGAAGCTCAAGCAGAGTCGGGTTCATGATCTTCTCGCCCGTGTCGTCGGCATTGATGGTGTTGTAGAAGCCGAGGTTGTTCCTCGTGCTCATGAGGACGCGGAAGTCATCGGGACGGACTCGTATGCGCTCGATCGAAGGGTCTGCACGGAAGATGTCGGCCGAGAAGGGGTTCGGAATAGGGAGGTATCGGCTGTCGGGAGGGAGAGAGATGAGGAGGATGATGATTGCGGTGACGATGGCGAGGGCCAGGACGAGGCGCTTGGGAGTAAAGGGGCGCATGATGCCTCAGGTCATGCCGACGCGACAATCGTGAGGGTCAGGAGGACAACTGTCGAGGTCGGGTCAAGCAAGATGTTGGCGATGCGAGGGTGAAGGGTTAAAGTGTCAAAGGGTGAGTGAGAATGCGTTTTTCTTATCCTGGCCTCCTAATCAAGCCTTCGCCAAGTGGCGGCTGGCCCGTGCGCGACACGACCCTTCCGTTTTTCGGAAAACGGCACGTGGAGTCTCCAGCGCGCTACAGGGGGCCTACGGGTGCTGCAGGCGCTACAGAGCATTGTCTACAGGGCGTTGATGCGCTGCACGCCTGGTTAGCTGCCCGGGCCGTAGCTTGTCTTGGCTCCCCGCCCCCTGACTAGCCAACAGAGAGCAATTCAAGGGTTCATTTCACGGTCGCCACACGAGTAATAACGTTAATGGACTGGAAATGATCTGAGAATAGGGGCACGTGAGGGGATACTTTTCCTACCTTGACCTTTTCCGTCTTTTCTTTACGTAGCATCACCGAGGTAGTCAGCGTTCTAGACCATGACAAGAAGGCTGAGACTCATGCAGCCAGTGACAGAGAGATTAAGACATCCATCTCCAATCGAGCACAGCCACGCTGCTACCAGGGGTCCTGTCGGCATGAGGCACAGCAGCACAACTTTACTGAAAGGAGAATCCTCTGCGCCTGAAAACACGGGGGAAATGAATGAAGCTCAAGCACGCTCAGGGGGTCAAGTCAAAATGCCGGCGGATCATTGCATCCGATGCCCACGGTTAAGTGGGGTCCTGGGATGAGATCCATTGTCTTGCGAGGCATTCACGATAATAATGCTATTGGATCATGTGTAGTCAGCAGCTGCAAAGTATTGTTTATTGTCGCATAGACTATTATTAGACCAGTTACCGCAAAAGCCCTTGCTAGCGGAGGGCTAATCAGGGCCTATCTGGTTAACAAAAAGCCAACAAGAACCAAACATCATCAAGAGTCCGGCATAAAGTCCTAGCTAACTATTACAGAGCATCTCAATGTTTCATCTTCAGTCCGTCAAATCCTTAAAGCGTAGGTCTGAGAAGCACCGGCAAGGAAGTTGACCGTATGCCTCTGGACTACCTCTACCAGGATGCCCACAACATGCTGCTAGTGCCCAAACGGTCAAGGGTAAAATATACCGGTTGCATTATATCCTCGCGATATACTGGACCATGCTGCGAGAGCCAAATTGTGGGTTTAGAGGTTGTCGACTGAGTTGAGCACTGCTTACTAGCCCAGCACAAGCTTGAATGAACATGAGCGCAATACAAGCACAAGTATAGAGTTGGAGAAAACGATTCAATAACTGTACGGTAGACGAATAAGAGTTGCTTCGAGAAAGGAATTTGGTGGCATGATGTATGCGACCTATGCTTTGTAGTCGCAGCTAAGAGAGACTGATGGGCTTGTACAAGTACTGGTCTTTTGGCGTGGCTACGAAATACAAACTGGACCAGACACTCGCTGTTGACAATCTATACAAGCTCAGCCATCAACCACGAGACTAAACTCGAGGCAACCCTATTGCATCGTGTAACCTTCGCGTACCGACTCCAGCAGACCCGTTACTCTTAGATAGTTAAACTCTAGCATGTCGATCCAGCCTAGACCAATCCTTTCCATCGAAATCCGCTGGGGGCTATGGAGATATTGCACAGGCCGCACCGGCCTCAGAATCATGAATACCAGCTGAGTCGACTTCCTTGCCACGTAGATTGCCTCCCATCCATGTTCATTAGACGCTCTATCCCGCCAGCATGTAGCAAGCTCATCTGCCGAGACCGTAGCAGACAGCGCAAGAGAAAAGTCCGCGTCTTCATTGTCCGAGTTGGAGATTGTGACATGAACAAGGCCACCAGCTGTGTTTCCACCCTGAGCTACCACAGTCAGAGCCTCGAACCTCAACCTGTTGCACATGTAGAGTTCCAATGCCGGTAGATGCCGTAGATCTGACTTGGCTGATCGATCCATCTTGTACATAAGCCTTGGGTACCCGGGGTTTGACATGACCTGCACGATCGGCGCAGTCTTTTCGCTCACATAAGGATCCGACAGACCATTGTCAGAGGCTGTGACTTGGCCTCTCCAGCCCGCCCAGGACCACGAAGGGAACTCTGGTAGACGAGTGGCATCGGGGTTCGTGTGCCACCACGATATCAAGGCCTGTATGAGCTCTCGGGACCCTTCCTGAGCAGTTAGAAATACAGTTTTCCGGGAGGCAGGCGATATCTTTGAAGCCAAGTCGTCCGAGATGAGAATCCCGAAAAAGGACTTTAACATGTTGGCCTCGAATATGCCCAGAAAGGCATTGAGCTTGTCGCTATTGTGTGTCAAATCTCTATGTGCATACTTCGCAACATGGGATCGCACTCGATCATAGCGCTTCTCGAGCTGCTTTGATGTCCCCAGCCTGTAGGGGCTTGTGGTCTTTCTGCCTCCCTCGACACCGCTGAAGATACCGGGCTGAACCAGCTTTTCCTGATACTTGCAGCTTTGCACGTGTGCAAGACCCGAAGGATACTCGATTGACTCGCAGGCGATCATACCCTCACACTCATAGTAGACTTGTTCAGCAGTAAAGACGAGTCTTCTTCGTGATAGAACACCCTCTTGGTATGTCCATCCCCGAGTCCACCACTTTGAAGTCCGGATAGAGTCAAAAACACTCTCTGGTGTTGTAATAAGTGTCATGTTCTCCAGGCGACAGCTTGAAGGGACTGTTCGAGGACGGTAAACTCCAGCGAGTCCAAATCGGGCGTCAAGTCCAGCAGCGGCGATGATGGTGAGCTGTGCCTGTTGATATATAATGTGCATGCAGCCAACCTGCTGTTTCTTGTCTTCTGGATCTTTTTGATCGATACAAAGCTGATCGACCCAGAGGTAGCGGAATCCCAAAGATACAGTGACCTTGGCTGCATCTTCAACGACTCGAGGCCACTTGAGTTCGTCACCGCTGGGATCTACACCCCAGACGTAGCTGAGGGCGATGTATTCGCGCGTCACGGGCATCGGCAGAATCTCTCTGGTTTCGCAGTCGATGAGACGAAACCCTGGGATATGCGGAACTTGATCAATATGATTTGCCTCTGTTTCGGTCGTGGCCGAAGGCTTGGGACAGCCTTTACCATGGTTCTCGCCGCAGAAGGATATCCACTGGTTTAGGATGCCCATATTGACATAAGGCTCAATGTGTAGAGCTCGAATCGCTTTCTCTGGTATGTCCTGGTGACGGCGAAAAATGGCGGCCTTATTGAAGCCATCTTGCATCGCAGGTCCCGAGGTGAGACTTGATGGGACGACTACAAGGACACTCGGCTGCACAGTCCGATCCTGGTTTCGAAAGGCAGAACCGTTGAGCCTCACGAGAGGGACTGCCCAGTAGCTGGGAAAAGCACGTATTTCGAAGCAGTTCCGTGCATCGTCCTGCAATCGCACGTTCCAGAAAAAGTCGCATAGCGTGCAAGCAGGCCGGCAGAGCGTGGCGATCTCTATATTGGCGATGAAGATGCCCTGAAAAGAGGCACGGGCATCCTTCCAGTCCCGAAGACCGAGGACCAGGTCCCAGTTGTTGGTGAAATACTCGTCTGCATCAGAAAAGGCCTTGACGAGGTCCAGCTGCTGGCATGACTTGCAAAACCCCGCATCTTTGGACGCGACATGGGTTATCTTTGAGCGTTTGGCTGGCCGAGGGGGTGTGTACTCGATGAACCTTTGCATCGTGGCTAATTAATCAAGTTTCAATATGAATAAAGAAGATGGATGCAATCAAGACTTGGACAAGCGCGAAGAACGGGAAAAGTGTGGAATTCTCTCGAGAGGATATGTAGACTAAGACGCCCTTGCCAAGGCTTTGCGGCTGAGCGAGCTAAAGTGGAAAATCATCCCCTGCAAGGGAGTCTGCCTTGAGGAGGACATCCTTGTTAGGCTAAATTTGCATGAGTACATACTTTGAAACCTCTTTTGAAGCGTTGGTAACAAGACTGTCATGGTGTACCGTGTTGGCGACAGTGTATCTCGAGGCTTGTACTGGAAGCAGCTATGCCTGAGATAGTAGCATCCTGAGCCCCCATTATCATGCTGAATAAGACATAAGCCAGATGCGATTACTTCTTCTTATCGAGCCTTTTGGAGCCGCAGGCCTTCCATCTCTTACCCAGAATATTGTACCTCCCGTGTCATATCTACATTTGTAAATAATACACAAAGTCACAGTCTAGGCAAAGAGTTAAACCACATTGTGATCAAAGTGTTTATTCGTATCTTCTTGCAATCTCGTAAACTATGCTGCTACTCTTTGATCACCTCAACCTGCCAGGAACTCTGAGCTGGGCTATCTGGAACTACTCGACCAGCTCCCACTCCTCACCGGATTCCCCAACCTTGGTGATCGCAAGGCTAGGGGACCCTTGTCCGTGCTCGCCCTGGGCAAGGAAGCTCCTCTTCAGGTCACTGTAGTACATGTGGGAGCTATGTCCACTAACGACTAGCTCGCCCTCGTCGCTAATATCGACATACTTCTGCCGAGCGCCGACAGGAGCGATGGAGATAGAGTCTGTCCCGATAAGAACCGTGTTGTCCATGTCTTTGGCACCCTCGATGCGAAGGACGAAACGAGTGCGGCCAAGCTTGGTCGACCAGACCTTCCCATCCTTCTCAAGCCAGTAGTACTCGGGGTTAGACTTGGAGCGGATGTAGTATCTGTGGGTGGCATTAGCATATACATGATATCGAGAGAAAGGTACAGCGTCGACTTACGAACCGCCGCTCACAACATTGGCGCGCTCCGGCTGGCTGATGGTACAGATGATTTTGCCGTCACGTTCCTGCAACAGACTGAACATGATTCTGTTCATGAATTCGGGGGCCGCATCATAGACCTCCTTCTTCTTGTCCCACGAGTAAAAGTCGGGCGCTAGGCGCTTGAAGTTGCACTCGTCCTTTTCAGAAACCACACGCCACCACTCGTCAATAGTCTCCGAGTTGGGGGCGGCAAGGAGATAACGCCAGTAGTACTCGTTGGTTTGCTGCGCAGAGTTAGAATCAAGATGGTGTCCTCTTTTGATGCTAGGCATATCTTGAAAGGAGAAAACCATACCCATTTGAGGAGAGCGTAGTAGACCATTGTGCTTGTTGTTGACTGTCAAAAGGTGAATTGGTGTTTGTGTAGTTTGAAGTATTGAGTTGAGAACTCGAGATTGTGATGAGGGTGATGTTCAGTCTTGGAGAGGCTTCTCGACAGGCTTTTATACCCAATTGCTATAGTAGAATGGTAAGACCGTAGTCAGTTAATAAACCAAAAACAGGTCAGTACGGGTACTCGTCATCCGTTGCCGCTGATATCATCGTGTTGAAAATATCGGTCACCCGTCGTCCTTCCCTCGTTCAAGACGTGCGTCGGTGAGACTTTGGTTACAGTGACACGTCTCAGCCAGCCTCAAAAGAGGTGATAAGAACTAGGGACTCTCTACATTAGGAAGCCCCAAGACCAAGTGGCTTGCTGAGGTTGGCGATCATGACCAACAAGTGCGCCAAGAAACGGATATGGCAGCGCTTAGAGCAAGTGGAACATCAATTCAAGGATGGGCACATATGCGAGACAGGGTAGCAATCAGCCAATATCCTCAACGGGACGGCCCGCGCAGAGCTGACGGTTAGATGTCGATCATGAGACCTCACGGGCCGATGGGGCTTCTTCATCTGGGGGAGCTGTGAGCTGAAGTGATAGGCCAAAAGACAAATCATGGGCATGATGCAGGGATGCTTCAATATTTGGCCAGTATCGGCCAGCCCGAGGTAGCATTGAGAAGAGGGTGACGTTGGCTGTACTAGAAATCTGATTATGATATCCTCCGGATGCGGGTAACAACTGAGACATGCCTGGCTCCCACGTCGTTAGTGGTCGCCCTCAGCTCAACCTAGTTCTCATCTCAGCTTGGCACCTCTCAACTGGTCGCTGCGCAGCTTGACCCTTGTTGGTGACCTGTAGGTAGCCACTCTGGTGAAGCCTGCAAGCAGACAAGAGCATTGCAACACGTACCAAAACCCGAACAATACATTTTTAGAGTGTGAATAGTTCAGGCCTCATCGGCCTCAACGATAAACAAGTGAAGTGGACCAAGTCTCAACTCAACTGCATCCATGGGTGAGTGACAGCGACGATCTTAACCGAAGATGGATCGGAAAGTCCGCAAATATGCTGACAGCATCGTCATCATGTAGTATAACCATCAGTCATCATCCAACGAAAGTCAGGTCACTGTCAAGCCAAGACTGTTGGAAGCTGAAAGAGGCAAGCGATCACCCGACGCGCTCAGCTGAAAGCAAGTGAGGCCAGGCAGACTGTTACACATGCCAAGATATCTCATCATAACTCAATTCGTAGGCCGGGAGGGATAATCACAACACTTTCAATCTATAGGAAAGCCCGTGGCTGGCTGGGAGCTGGTGGTAAACCACTGCAAACTCTGCAAGCTCTGGCTTCTGTACAACACCTCTCGGTTTGACTACCGGGCCGCCAAGAGACGGTCCGTTGCATTGACGCCATCTATTACGCTGTGCCTAGGTCCTGGGTAAATATCCGCTTAAATGCTTCGTGACTAGTCACTTAATTCATGGTCTCTTCTCCGCCTTTGACCGCTGCACAGGAGAACCGTTATCTTAGCAGTGGTTTGGCTGTTGTATACACGAGCTGGATATAAGCCATGGGGTTAGCAGAGGTAGATACAGCAAAGAGAGTAATTCAGCTGTAATATAAATCAGGTAAAGGTATCTTCTTTATGGTATAGCCTAATTAGCTAAGCTTAAATCGTGGCTAAAGACTAGAACATTTAAATGGATGCGGTGTAACCGAGACACAAAAGAGCCACTGTCTGTAACTCGCTAAAGATCGACGACAGGATGGAGCTGACTTTACTCTTGGTGTTTCTTTACATCGGCGATGGCACGGCAAAATCTGGCACGCGAATCAAGCTACCTCTGCCCTTGAATGCTCATTGGTGCTAATATCGTATCTCAATGGTGGGATCCATCCTCATCCGTTCAACACAGAGGAAACAACCACTGCTCATCACATTCCTGATGACGTCGATGACATCTATGAGCCATCTAAGAGTGACTGACCTTGGGCCTCGTGGTAACACTATTGGCCCGGGAGCACTTGGGAGTAGCAGTGAACTTGGCAAGAAATCATGATAGTCAGTTGTGGCGTTGTTGAACATGATATCGAGGGATCAAGTGCGTCTAGCAAGCACCAGGTCTTGGGTAGAAGCAAAGCTACCTCGGGAACATTGATGAGACGCTGAGAGTATCAAATTGTTTAAAGAGCACCTCTTTTCCTGCCTGAAGCCACCTCAACCCTTCATCTCCTCATCGCATCTCACTCATCACATCAACATCTTCCATTTCTCAAGCCCCAACCTTGATCATGCACAAGTCTTTGAAAACTCTCCTGACGCTCTCGGCTCTTGCAATTAGCGGTACAGCCAAGGACTTGCCGTTTGAGTCGAGTCTTGTCCATCAAAAGCCTGGTATGCCCGGAGCTGGCTACATTCTGGATGATAACGACACACGCCTTGGATCAGTCCGCAGCACTTCTCGGTCCATTGATCTCAGCGAGATTGTGCCCGCGGTAGACGCATCTGGAAATAGTCGCTGCTGTCCCCTCGGAACCATCAACGATGGAACTGGCTGCGTCTTTCCAGAGTCTTCCGTCTGTCCTAAAGGGACTCGACTCATCGGCAACGTCTGTGTCAGCGACAAGCCCCCGGAGTGCTCAGATGGGCTGGTCTTTAACGGCAAAACTTGTATTGGCGAATATGGCCCCGGTTGTCCCCCTGAATCAAAATTCAACGGCGAGGCTTGCGAGTCTCAAGTCTCACCAAAGTGCCCTTCCGGGTTCGAGTTCCAAGACCAAAACTGTGTCTCGCTGGAAAGGGCAGCGTGTCCCCCTGGCTTCACTCTCAAAGACCGCCTTTGCACCTCCAGCAGCGCTCCCTCATGTCCACAGAGCATGAAGTTCGAGGATGGAGGTTGTGTTAGCGCGCAGGGACCTCAATGTCCCATTGGCACCAAGATCAGCGACGGCCAATGTGTTGGTTCCCAGCCTCCCTTTTGTGAGCCTGGCTACACCATCAAAGACGGAGCTTGTATTTCCGAGTCCAATCCAGGCTGTGAAGCTGGGTCCAAGTTTGATGGATCTGCCTGCATCACCGAGAAGCCGCCTTCTTGCGAGCCTGGCTTCTTTAATGGCAGAGTCTGCGAGGATAAGCCAATCTGCCCCCCTGGCTACAAGCTCAATGGGAAGGCCTGTTTGACTGAAAGCCCCCCCTTGTGCCCTACTGGAACCAGTCTTTCTGCAGATCCATCTAGTGGCAAGTCGGCATGCTGTCTTAGGAACTTTGACTACAACGGCAAGGACTGCGGTAAAGAATCCGCCTCTGAGAAAGATTGTCCTGTGGGCACTCATTTCAAAGACGGCCGCTGCTTGCTCACTCCTGATGAAGAGCCTAGCTGTCCCAACGGCAGCGCCTTCAACGGCAAGCTCTGTGAAACGAGGGCGCTTCCCGAGTGCCACGCTGGCTCGTATAGTAACGGAAAGTGTCTCATCTCGGACTCACCCAGCTGTCCTCCTGGATCTACATTTGACGGAGGAAACTGCGTGAGCAACAAGAGGGCAGCATGCCCCCCAGGCTCTGCTCTCAGCGGCAGCAAGTGTATCTCAGAGGTCCCCCCAGGCTGCCCCCCCGGAACCACGTTGGCAGGAGATTATTGCACCTCGGAAGAGAGGCCCAAGTGTCCCCCGGGGTCGACTCTGGTGGGGAGATACTGCAGATATTCCAATCTGCCCTTCTGCGAGCCTGGCACCAATCTTCACGGCACCGACTGCACCTCACCAACCGAGCCAGGCTGTAAGCCCGGCAGCTCCTTCAATGGCCAGAAGTGTGTCTCCAATGAGCGTCCTGGCTGCAACCCGGGGTTTATCTTTGATGGAAAAACATGTATCTCTGAAAAGGAAACCCCGGAATGTGTAAAGGGCCTGTACTTTGATGGCAAGAGCTGTGTTTCCAAGCAGAGGCCCAACTGCGAGCAAGACCAGTACTTTGATGGACAGAAATGCATCTCCAAGAAAGACCCCAGGTGTCCCTCTGGAATGGCCTTTGACGGAACGGGTTGTGTATCGCAAGATCCTCCCAAATGCCCAGCAGGCACAGCATTTGATGGTGGCAAATGCTCCTCGGACAAGGATCCCAAGTGTCCTCCAGGCACGGAGTATGACGCGGATTCGGAGACGTGCGACTCTACCGCGCCCCCTACATGTCCCCCGGGCACAAAGTTCAACGGAGAGGTGTGCGTCTCCGAGTCACTCCCTCAATGCCCGCCTGGAACGTCCCGTAAGGGCCCCAGATGTGTTTCCCAGGAGGGCCCCAAGTGTCCTCCTGGGCTTACAGTCAGCGGCGGATTATGTGTGTCTAGCCAACCTCCCCAGTGCGGAAAGGGCGCATTGTTTGATGGCACGAGGTGTGTTATCGGCAGGGCCACAGAGTGCTATACTATGCAGACGTGTCCTCCTGTTGGTGCAGTTTCGCTGCCGGCTGCAGCCATTGCCTAGGGAGTGGATTGGAATAAGACGGGTAGTAATATGCAGAACGGACAGTAGTCTAAATTGATCTTCTATGTCTTGATTGCTTCATACGCTCATGTGATTCCCAGATACTCTTCCTATCGTCAAGGCATAGTCGAAGACGTCGAAGGATGGCCCTAAAGTATTTACCTTACTTGTATAGTGTGTATGTAAAAGTTGGGAATGCAAGTGTACCCAAAAGCACACTGTGAGAGTCGCCGAGTCTTGGAGTAACGCAGATACTTATATAAATGGGACTGGGACCAGACTTTATCCCCGGAACTTGGCTAGGATTATCTCGTTCACCTTAACTTGTGTCGTTCTTGGTAATATGATGTTATGAGTGTAACGATAAGTTCAGCGTTAAAATTATCCATGCCTATGTATGATCCAATTTTAACCGTCGTGATCATCATAGTAATCGCAATGTCGATTTTCTTTTTGCCAGACAAGGCGGCTCTTAGGCACGGTATGTGAATACCCAAGACACGACGTGTAAGATTCCTCTAGTAACACTCTGTCATAGCAACAACTGAGCTGTCGCACAACTAATCCACGATTAGAAATTAGATTATATTAGGCTGGCAGCGAGATAGAGACTCCATGTGTGTACTATATTTGTCGCAACTGGTATTCAGTTCAGACCCGCCATTTCAGATTCTGGACACAGTCTGGACAATCCCAACACCCCTTATCACTCCAAGTCAGCAGATCATTACCAAATTCCTGCCAAGTGATATACTGAAGCTCATGGTATCCAATTACGCACCGCCCAGACTCCGCAGACCAGGCTGAGGCCTGGCAGTCAGGGTTTGCCTCGCATATAGCCGCACACTGCTCTACAGAGTCCTGGTGAGGGAACTTCTGCAGGGGCGCCCGGTCATACGCCCAGGGGAAATAGCCATCATGCTCGCAGAGCAGGTTGCTTTCTGGGTTCTGCTTGAGTTCGCAGATTGCATCCTCTCTCTCAAATGAGACACTGCAGGTTGCTGTGGGAGTAGCAGTAGCCAAAGAGGCAAGATAGTCGTTTCGGTCGCGGTCGTGGCAGAAACACCTGTAGCAGCTCTGCTCACTCCAGTAGAGATCATCAGAGCCCGTTCCTGCAGAGAACGACGAGTCCGAGATGGACTGTGAAGAGAAACGGCACTTTCGCACATTTTGATCCCATGCCGAGGATTGACAGCGGTCGGGAATCTGGTTGCAGAGTGCTTGGCAGTGCCAGTTATCATCAGCCCATGGATACTCATTCTCTTCTAGTACAAAGCTTCGCCGGAAGGTTCCCTGGCGGTTGCAGCTTGCGCTGTCGTAGTCGGGTGTATTGAGGCACCCGTCAGATAGAGCGAGAGTGCAGGCAGGCATAACAGACTCGGACACGGTAGTTGATGGTCTGACGGAAGACTCGAACGTGGTAGTGATCTGCGTTTGCGTGGCAGATGTTGTGCGTTCTGGTGAGCTGAGGCTTGCGGTTGTTTCAACCAGGGAGCAGTCGGTAGAGCAAGTCCAGCAAGACGTGGAACTCCAGGGCAAGACATAATCAGAGGGGTTCTGATCTGTCGCCTGCTGGAAGACACTGTTGGTGAGCTCCGTGTTGGTGAAGATGCACCTCCGTCTCGCGTAGTCATACGAGGAGGCACGGCAGCCCGCAAGCTGGAAGCAGATGGTTGCGCATTGCTCCGAGGTTGTCTGCAGTGTAGCCTTGTCGTAGTTGTTGTTTGCGTATGGCTCGAGGTCTCCGGTGCTGAGCTTGCCTATCTTCTCGCACACTGCGTTTGAAGGCGGTGCGTTGGCATGTCGGCAGCTGGGGCAAGATGCTGTCTCTGAAGGAGTAGAGATAGTTGTGGTGGACATTGCAACCTCGGAAGATGGCAGTATGCTCGTATAAAATGAGAGTGTACTCGTGGAAGGCCCTGTCGTCTCCGTAGACTCGGTCTTGACATCTTCCGAGTTCAAGATGTCGCAGTCGTTGCACTCAAAGCAGTCAAAGTCGTTCCATATCAAAGACCACGGCCTGTTGAGATTGATCCCAGAGATACCAATCCTGTCATTGAGAAAGTAGCAAGAAGGGTCCTCAGTGTCGTGGATGTTGTACGCAAAGGCCTTGCAAGCTGAACCCTCTTGCTTGCACAGCAAGGCGCAATCTGCTATCGAATTCTGTCTGGGCTTGGACCATTTGGCTCGTCCCCACAAACCAGTCTTGGGTACGCCGTACGCCCAGCAAGCTCTGGGAACTACTGGCTGATCATTATCGCTCATGATCTCAACGCCAGGTAGAGATACTGTCTGGGTGACCTTGGGCAGCACCGGGGTACAGTATCCGGGCGGAGGTGCACCGGCGGGACAGACCCGAGAGCCAGAGGGCGAGAGGGTTCTGGTAGATATGGGCTCTAGAGTCTCGGTTGTAGCAGAATCGAGAGGTCCAGTCGTTGCGGGGTTTTGAGCGGGAGTGTTGGGGCCGTTGCGCGACTCAGTCGACTGTGTTGGTAGCCAGGAAGCAGTAGAAGGGCCCTTAGTAGTGTCGGTAGATGTCGTGGCTTCCCAGGTGGGGGTGTTGGGGCCATTGGGCGACTCAGTTGACTGCGTTGGTAGCCAGGAAGCAGTAGAAGGACCCTTTGTAGTGTCTGTAGACGTCGTGGTATCCCAGGTAAGAGTGTCAGGGCCGTTGGACGTATCAGTCGACTCAGTAGGATCTTGAGTACTAGTCACGTCGCCACTCAGAGATTCGCTACCCATTCCTGTCTCTGTTGAATGACTAGTCGATGCTGTCGAGTCTGCAGCAGCCAGAGTCTCACTCGTAGTCAAGTCTCTAGCAGAAGTGGTTGTTGTAGTGATATCGCCGTCGTTGCCGTAGTCAATGACAACGTTGTTGATGTTTTCAGGTGTAACCTGGTTGGACATGAAGATCGAGTCCACGTAGATCATGGCAAAATCGCCCCTGATACAGTTCATCGAGATGGAGAAAGCAGCTTCCGGAGCGGGAACATCAGACTGCGTCAGAACCGTGTTCCACTCGATGCCCTGTCCAACGCTGAGGATGACGGTCGTGAAGAACTCATGGCCACCAATGTAAGCATTTAAGAAGCAGACATTTATGCTTGCGGGGGATGTGACGACGGCATAGAAGAAGCGGACCGTGTACTTCTTCTTGACGTCTAGGTTGTCGAGTTGCTGTGATATGCTGACGATGTTGCCAATTCCTCGCTTGCGCTTCGAAGGACTGTTTTCGCTAGCAGACATCTCGACACAGCCTTTCTCTTTGCTGCCGTCTCCAGTGTAGCCCTTGTTCTCGACGATCTCGGCCTGGCCCTGGATAGAAAAGCCAGGGATGATGGAAGGGTTTTCGGAGTCTCTGAGGGCAAAGTTGCCGTTGGACATGATGTTCTTGACGACAGTAGAGCCCTTGGTCTCTGTAGTAGAAGAGTCAAGCCCGCTCGTCGTGGTAGTGCCAGAAGCATCACTCTCCGTGGATGTTGATAGCACGGATCGATGGGGTTTGCAGACACTTGCAGAGGCAAGGTCGAGGGTCCCCGAAAGGGCCAATGCCGCCAAGGTCCAGGCCGAACGCATGGTCAAGATTTGACGTTGGGGAGTAACAAACGAGTGGATTTGCCAAGACGGACGGGTAGATCCTCACTTAATGGGCCTGCAAGGGGCGGAAGATTGGCTATATATGAGGACTCTGGACGAGATGAGTGGCGGCCGTTGCCCCTTGGCTCGTGGCTTTAGATAGTTGCTTACGATACTGGAGATTTTCCCGATTGAGCAGACCAGTCTGTACTCTCTATCCAAGCACGGCACCATAATAGGAGTAGTCTGCAACGGCGAGCGCCGAGTTGACTTTTGGCGCCAATGGCAAAGGCCCAGAGCGCCTCTTCGGCTACAACGGGGGGCAGATTAACCAGGGGCTCTCCTCTTCATCTTGAGTGATATGTCACCGCCCAAAAGATATACTCATCAAGCTATCTGCCTTTGTACTAGTGTGGCTGTCTAGAACGATCTGGCTCTGGATAGACCCTTAGGAGATCACAGCCACCTCTTACTATGTGCCGAGAACTACCAGATAACCCCTGCCATTGATCGCCTCAGCCCGGGCTAATACCCAAAATGAATCTTCCTCATCGGAGTTCCAAGGCCTGGAACCCGATGGCGTGGAGGTGGCATCAATAGCGCGTGGAATAGCGCCACAGACTATTGAACACTTGTTATTAGCGCGACTCCTTTCTTACATCCATGTCTAGAAGAGGGACTCGACTTTTCTTTTTAACGATTAACCCTAGATAGAGCTGCAATGCCGTTAGATCCACACAAAGACGAGAACAGGACAACAGCGTGAATAGTGCTTCATCTAAAGATGATTGACACGCTGCGTTTTACGAATAGATAGACTTCGTGCTTATTGCTAGCTATGATTTAGGATCTTTTTTTTACGGAAGCAGTGAATTACGCAGTAGTAGTCTCACATATTTGTTCTCGATGCTGTATCTGAAGTGCCTCATTCCACTTGTGGAAAAGGTATCACTCGAGATGGAGAGGCTGTTTGGAAGGGTGCATCTGGTGAAACACGTCTTTCTTCCGGTATGAGCCTTCGGAATTTGCTAGGCTACCAGTTTATGGGGATCCGGAAGCTGGATACAGCTCCCAGTCGGAGTCGAATCTGCTGGGACCTAGTCTTTCCCGCCAACCTCTAGGATTTCGGCGCGGGAATCACACTGGTTGATGATTTATACAATGCGGAATTAGCAGTTCCTATCCTCATGGCCCAAGGATGCTCTCGTGAGAGACTATCGGTGTTGAAATTATCCGGGACATTTCTTTGTTTCTCATATTTTGGGCCAGTTATGCACATCGTTTGTCTCGATTATTAGAGACCTGACCAAGAGTATGGTGTTGCAACTATCCTCTAAATTCAAACACCTCAAGCCTTCTTCAGGTTCCGCTTGCTGAGTGGCAGGGTCCGTTATCAAGAACAAACTTCAAATCCTGGCAGTTATGTTAGAACGATATCTGGAAATTGCTTCCTGAGCACTCTGAGTACTCACGTCGAGTCCTTCGCTCTGGCTGTCTGCCGTGTGGCCATCCAGGGAAAACTTGGCCAAACCACTCTTCTTCTTCTGCAGCGTCACGATATTCTAGCAAAGAAGTCAGAGCTGAGAGACTTGGACTTGAAGGGTAACGCACCTGCTCCACGGTATCCTTGGTGATGTACCTCACGATAGTAACCTTCTGTGTCTGCCCTATCCGCAGAGCCCTCCCAACGGCTTGTTCTTCTACGGACGGGTTCCATTGGGGCTCGACGATGTGTACACGGCTAGCAGCGGTTAGAGTGAGCCTATATATAAGTCAGTACAGAGGTTCCCTGATATAACGTCCACACCGTAGTCATGTACCCGACAGCCCCTGTTTCGATGGACAGCAGCATCACAGGGATCTGATGATTGGGGTCATTCTGAAATTCGGGTTGACTGATCAAGATAGAGACGAAATTATCGACAAGATTACAGCCGGTGCAGGTGGTAAGCTCCCCTTGACTTGTTCAGTAGCCTCATTTACATTCAGGTCGAAATCTTGGTAGCTGATATTGTGCTTTAGGCTTCTTCTTGTACGCAAAGGTTGTCCTCGAGAACCTCTGGAACCAAGGGTCCGAGGCCGAGCTCCAAGACGAACTTGTTACGAGCAACTTCCCAGAAACTCTCAGCGCCGCGTAGGTCTTTAGTAATCCCAGCTTTGAGCTTTGTTCTAACAGGCAGAAATAACAGGTACGAGCGCGTCGTCATCCGTGTCTTTAAGCGCGGACACCGGGCCAAGATAGCAGCAGCTACAAAGATCTTGGGTTGGATGACATGTGCAACCAGGCCTCTGTATTGGAGAGAGATTCAATCCCGGTTCTGCATTGATCCAAACCTTGGTTATTGCAACTTCAAGAATCGCAGAGTGGATAGTTGCAAGGTTCTTTGCATCTCACTCGTTGAACAAGATGAAGAAATGACTGTAGACGGGGACACAGAGGAGGTCGTGAGATTCGTGCACAACACGGCGGGAAGGTGAGTCGACATCCCTTGTTGCCTATGCCATATTGGGATTCTTTTACTAATTACTCTTCAGGTATCTAATCCATACTGGGCACATTGACCTCCTGGAGGAACATACTCGCATGGCACTATTTTGTTCTCGTTACCTCACTTCCCAGCCCTTCCACAAAGGGCTAAGGGCGGAACCCATACAGGAATTTGCTCTGTCCGGATACTACGGCTTTTTGGACTATGCAGTCGCAACCTGGCTTCATCACCTTTCTTTTGTCTTGGATGGTTCGAGCAACCTCGCCGCTGGTGAGATCTTCGACCTGCTATCGTCTGCGACAAACACCCTTCAGACCTACGACATACCAGAAGGGAGTGTGTCGACGCTTTCTTCATCCACGCAAAAAGCCAGCACCGAACCGACAATCCAAAAGGTCCAAGTCATGCTCAGGGAATGGCGTCAAAATGGCAAGAGATGCCATCTGGAGAAGCGAATATCGATCATTCGGGACGCTATGGAATCTATTGACGTCTCTGCACTAAACGAGAGAGCCAGAACAATTTTCCTTGGGCTGAACGGGCCTTCTTCTTTCAAGTGCCCACGGTCGGACTGCCACAACTTCAACAATGGCTTCTCATGTTCCCAAGCCCGGGATGTACACATGGCCGATCATGAGCGACCCTTCAAATGCTTGGCTCGAGGATGCTTTGCTGGCTTTACCGGGTTTCGGACTAAGTCTGAGCTCCAGGTCCATACGAAACTCCATCATCCCGCGGACGAACCTCCAGCGTATTTCCCAAGATTAAAGAAGAAGGCAGAGAAGAGTATATTTGACGCTTGTATCAAAGGAGATCTGGATTCAGTGAAGTCTTTCCTTGAGCGAGGAGTAGATGTGAACCGACCACAGTATGCCTCCCAACGGTTGAAACCGTTGGTCTTAGCTTCAAGACACGGTCATCATCTACTTTGTCAATTCTTGATTGAGCAAGGGGCTACCCAAGTCTACCCATTGGGAATAAAAGCAAATAAACCCATATTGGATGCCCCAACTGCAATTATGGAGGCCATAAACGCAAAGAATTACGACCTCTTTCGACTTCTCGTTCACATAACCAGCCAACAAGCAAAAAGGGACTTTTCTCAAAGTGCCCGATTTCCCAGCTATATCAAACGCGCAATAACTGTGTGGGACGATCAGATACTAGGAGGCTTTCTCTCCTTCATTGACCCGACCGACGTGCACCAGTGGAACAAGTCTCTTGAGCCACACGCATTGCTCTCCCAGGTAATCAAGGCACACGCGCCCCTATCAAAGTTTGAAGTTGTGCTGAATTGGGCAACTTCAAATACTGCTGCTGCCTATGATTGGAAAAGCAACAGTCAACAGCGAGATCATCCTGCAGCCAGTACTACCTTGACTAGTCAACCGTTGAACACTGAAACCCGATATTCTCTTCTGGCAAAGACGCCTAATCCAAAAAGGGACACTCTGCTGCATAGAGCAAGCATCTCCGGACATGTCTCTATTTTGCGCTTCTTATTGCACCATTTAAAGAAAGAGCACATCAGCAACAGAAACCTCGACGGCGACACGCAGTTGCATAGGGTTGTGGGCTAATTACGGGTCAACTGAGATTGCGAAGATGCTGATCCTCGCCGATGATGGTGCAGCTGCCAACACGAGAAACCTCATGGGGCAATTTCCTCTTCACTTGGCGTGCAAGAAATCCGACGCAAAACTCGTCGCGCTTCTCGTCAGCCATACTAATGATCTCAACGCACGTGACGAATATAACAAGTCACCACTCGACTGTGGGCTCAGTGCTCTGAACATAGAGGCTGTGAAGATACTTCTAGAGACAAAACGGGTTAATGGGATGGAACGTGACGACTCCGGGAAAACGCCATTCGAATACGTATTGGGTTTGAGAGATGACTTCAGTATACTACGGCTGGTCGACTCTCACCCTGCGGTTGTTACTGACGGCACCCTGGGTCGTGATATACGAGAGCGCGTCGTCCAACGGTGCATTCAGTCCGAGGCGTGGTATGATATACTTCACATATTTGAACTTGAACAAGCAAGCCAGCTCGCCCCGGAATCCATTCCGACCCTTCATCAGCAAGATTACGGCTACGTTATACCTTCCAAGCTCGTTCTCCAACTCCTGCGAGAGGGGGAGGATTTCGCCTCAAAGGCTTGTCTATCCACTGGAAGGGTTTCCCTGTCCGTCGATGAAGCCCTCGAGATGTGGAACTTAACCAAAGATAAGAAAGACGCTGAGCTCCGGGCGTTGGTACTTCTTCATGAACAATTCTCTCCGGATATCTGGAAAGGACAACTTCCCGAGATGAAGAGACTCCTCGGAGAAGATTACGTCGCAAAGCAGCTCTTGCGTCTTCTTGCTAGTGACTCGTATTCTCGCCAAGTCTTAAGCAGACAGGCCGAGCTCCAAGAGGATGAGGAGTTGCGAGACCTGCTGTCCAAGCGAGGATTTCTTGTTTAGACGTCGGGGAGATAACAAATTGAACCGCAGGGGATCCAGTGTATTTAAAATAGCCTGCGTGGGGGGTTTGAGCTTGCGGAATCTGAAAGCTGCATTCGATATTTTCTTTGTTGCCATTCGTTAGTTGCACATTTCTGTTGTAGTTAGATTGAATTTGGCAGTTTATTCCTAATTTCGGCTTGCTTTACTATACATTCTGACTTACAAATAATCGCAATGATGCTCGTGACCTGTAGGCAAGCTTGAACCATGTCTCTGAAGATTGTGTAGATGAATTATGAGAATGTGTCCTTCATTATCGTGGTATTGTCGTGGCAGCAAATACCTCTTTAACATAGGAAAGGCATTACAGATAGTTTTTGATTTATCTTGCAATCTGTACATCGTCAATTCGTGATAAGCTCCACATATCTTTCAACCATTCTCGCATGCTCAAGGGGCTTTCGTTATGCAAAGCAAGCTGCACAAACACAAACGCTTCGGTGTCTGGATAAACTCATACAGTAAACCCAGGCGAAACAACTATTCGGCTTTTTTGTCGGAGTTCAACCGGCTCTAAACCATTCCAAGAGCCGACCGAGAGCGTGGTATTAGTTTGACCCTCCTCTGCAACGTGACAACCGTTGCGCCAACGTTCTAGTGTTGGAACCCTTGCAGTAGCTAGTCTTTGGGGTATGTAGAAGTGCCGCTACAGTTGAACCTGATGGTTCGGGGTTGCAGTTGACTGAGAACCTGCTCATGGCATGGGCGGGTCCCCTAGCCAGGGAGCAGCGCATCTTTCTGCTCGTGGTGAGAAACCTCATAATTCTTATTGATCGACAGTGGCCCTTGTGGATCACCCTGTATCAAGAAAATGGCGCTTGAACCACGGCCAGTAGGACGTGGCTGTCCACACCTTCATGTACTCGAGGAATGCAGCAATCTTATGAAGGCCGAGAGCATCACTGGTGCGACCAATC
This sequence comes from Fusarium zealandicum, assembly GCA_013266195.1. NCBI lineage: Eukaryota > Fungi > Ascomycota > Sordariomycetes > Hypocreales > Nectriaceae > Fusarium > Fusarium zealandicum. Next base: position 41,945 of record JABEYC010000429.1, read on the forward strand.
GGTTGGTGAAGCCAAAGAAACTATGATAATGTGTTAGCTGTCGATCACATAGACAAGACAACCCAGACGTACTGTGCGGGAAGATGGTTGCCCATCGTCGTTGGTCAACTCGGGAGAAGTTGCGACATAATACCATTCGTGGCCTTGAATAAGAATTCCATGGAGTGCCCCAAGTTCTTTAAGCGCGTTGTTGACATAGTCCTCTTCTAGGGTGTTGCCTTGGCCGAGGCGACTTTGGGCAGTCGTAACTGATGAACCCTCACGAGCCTTTTTGCGTAGCAAGGACCGCAGCATCTTCCAATGAGCGGCCTGCCAGACTGCAATCTGCGGTATTCCACCGTCAAAGTCATTCCCGGATCTCTTAGTCTCGAAACTGACTGTTGTCGGGTGCGAAAGAAGAGGACTGTAGGACGTATGGTTGACGCTTCTTTCAGGGAGTTGTTGCCGGAGGATGTCGATCTTGGGGGGGTAATTCGAGTCCCCGCGAGGGTCGATATAGAGGCAAAAGTCGATTCGTCGGTCTGACAAGGGGATAGGAAGGTATTCTCGAATGATGGGGGCGGTAGTGCTATAGTTGAGCGACATCAGCGTAACGTCCTACGACATAGCGAGGGTAATCATGGCTAACCACAGACTGATATCGACGAGGCGATCAGTACTGAATGTAGATGAAGGTCTCCGAAAGACCTTTTTAAGGAGTGGATGATGGACTTCGACGTTCCAAACGGGTTCGTCGTGGTCCATCTCGAAACATCGCTGGGCATCCAGCAAGATCTCGTCGACGTCGCTTGGGGCCAGGCGGCTTCCTCCAGTCGAGTTGGTGTCGAATACCGTGTCGTCTAGGTCGAATTCTTGGAGAAACGCGAGCGCGTCAGGTGCATCTAGTGCCGTCGATAGCACGCCTCGGCAACGCTCCAAACGTTGAATGCGGAGCAAGACATGCTTGATGACAAGAGGAAGCTGGGGAGTTCCAGGGCCCTTTAACTGCCGTTTTACGATGCCTTCTTGACCGAGATCGAGCTGCGATAGTTTGTGACGCGACGAGGAAGCGTGGGAGCCGGATCGAAGACTCGATGCAGAACGGAGGCTGGCCGAGGACTTGGTCGGTGACGACGACGGCGATGGTCGCGGGTTGGGGTTGAGGATGGTTTCTCGTGGAGTCTGATCCAGTTCGTTGTTCTCGTCTACTCTTCTCCTCTTCTGGGGTGTTGATATCGCGCTCATGTCGAGGGGATCGAGGTCTTCGGGGTCGGGACTTGGGTAGGCTCTTTTGCGAGAGCGAGTCTTGTTCGGGAGAATTTCATCGGCGGCCGAGGGTTGATTGATGGAATTGAGCCATTCATACACAAAATACAGATCTTTCATGGCGCTTGCGCCTAGTTACGCGTAGCCTGAGTGAAGCAGTTGGCAAATGTCAAACGGTAAATAGAGGTTCGGGATGACGATGCTGATAGGAGGGCGATAAGGTTACCCTAGCAACCTAGCCTACTTGAGTGAAGGGGTTCAATGTCGGCGGTCTTTAATTGAGCTTTATTATTTGACTTTGGGATATAAAAAAGAAACGAGAGGCTAGTCAGTGTTTCCTTGGGCAATCTCTTACACAGCAATTGAATGCTGCTGCTTGTCGCCTTCATATCTCCGATTCCCCGTCCGAGTCCCGGATTCAAGCTACTGCTGACTACCTAGGTGGGCAAGATAAGCAGCGATTCCAATTACATACTCCAACTTGCCACTGCCAGGTTAAACGTCAAAACGTCTGACCCTGGAATAGATGAATGAAAATGATTTGTCCTTGAAACTGACACATCCAGCCTCGTTCCGCTGTATGCAATCCATCGGGTAATGAGGACCTCGATTAACCAACGTGGCTCAGCTCAAGTGCTTCTGGTCACGTGAATCTGTTCTTGTATGACAGCTCCCTTCTGATTGGCCCAGAAAGCTTGCTGATTCATCGTGCCTGATGAGTGTAGGCGCAACCTAATTCTATCTTCAGCCTGAGTGTGAACACCCCGACCATGAAGTTGGATCAAATGTGCACCGGGCTGGTTACAGGCTGAAGGGCTATGCCAACTCATGGATAATGTTAGTGGTAATCAAGACTTTCCCTATGTTTATCAGATCCAACCCTTTAAGCAGAGCTCGAATGGCCCCACATGGAGATAAGCGAAATCGCCACTAACCCCACGCTTATCCGCTCTTATCCAGGGCTTGAGAAATTCAGATAAACTCTACCCGCACATCTCCACCGACAAGCACATTCAAGCTCCTGGAGCATCAACCTCACCATGGCCAAGACGAAGTCGAGAAAGCGCAAGCAGAATGCCAATGCGCAGGCAGAAATTCCGCAAAAGGTCCAAAAGACAGCCACGACGATCCTGACTCCTCCCCCCGATGGCGCCTCATCCTTCGAGCCCAAGAACCTGCACACGGTCGTTTCCGATGAAGAACTCGACATCACGGTCGAAACCCTCACTTCCCTCGCGCAATACCCGAGCCTTCTCAAGTCCAAGCTCTGCAAGGACCTCCGTGTTGCCGTCTACGACTTCCGTCAGGCGTGCACGACCGGAGTGAACAACAATGCTGGTACAGCGTCAATTCCGTGAACGATGTGTGGTGGCGACACTCTAACCATCTCGCAGCGGGCTCCAATCTCACCGCGCAAATCACAGCCGCCCTTGCCGATCGACGATACACGGAAGCGCGCATTCTTCTCTCCGAGATGAAGATCCGGGCCCAGGAACCAAAGCTTGGGGCCCTGTGTCGCTGGGTGCGAGACCTCGACGTCATCAGCGGCCTCTCGACTCTGCCGCAAGAGGGAGCTCCCGTCAAGCGTTCGGTCAGAGAGGAAGAACTCATCATTGTTATTGATGCTGTGCTTCGTCTCTGTGGTCCCGTCGACAACAACCCCGCCGCCCTGCTGCAGCCGTCGTCACCCATCGCCCTCCAGAAGGTCTGGGACCTCCGTCCATCGACACCCTCTGAACAGGTCTATGCTTCAGTTCTCGACGGCTCACTAGTTGCGGCGGCTCCTGCTTCTCTCGGCTCGTCCCTTCGTGTCATCGAGACAACCGAAGGTCCCCTACGAAAGCCTCCCAACCACCATGCCGCCCTCGTTTACGCTTCCACGCCAGAGGCAGTACCTCTCTCGACCACGCCCCCGCCGATCTCTCACCAACCTCACCCTACTGTGCCTGGTCTCAGCGTCGCCACCAACCTCCTCTCTCCCGCCGAGTGTAAAGCCATCATCACCGCTGGCGAATACGTCAACTTCCTCCCCGACGCTCCCCTCCGCGAAGATGGAGACATCAGTATCTTGGCGCACAACTTCTACTGGGTTGTCGATACCGCGTTCCACGACACTCTGTGGTCGCGCATCTCGCCCTTTGTCCCTGCCTCCATCGACGGCCGCTTAGCACGCGGGATCAACCGACGTTTCCGTGTGTACCGCTACGTCCCTGGCGCCGAGTACCGCTGCCACATCGACGGGGCCTGGCCACCCTCTGGGATCTCCAAGGACGACACGTACATCTACGACAACTCGCCCGCGGAAAAAAAGCAGAGCTCATTGTTTACCTTTTTGATATACCTCAATGACGAGTTTGAAGGTGGCGAAACCACCTTTTTCATCCCTGCCCCGCGAGAGGGAACGCTCAACGCGTACCCCGTCCGGCCCGTCATGGGTGGTGCGGCCATCTTTCCCCACGGAGAGACTAAGGGCGCGTTACTACACGAGGGGACGGGTGTGAGGAAGGGTGCCAAGTTCGTCATCAGGACAGAGATTGAGTATGACGTGGAGCCTTCGGAGGAAACTAGATGAATGAAGATCTTGTGAAAGGATCTCCAGTCTCTTATACGGGCTGAGAAGTGGACGATGAGTGGCCTTGGCTCTAAGAAAGGGCCTTGGTCTAACGATGAAACAGCACATCATAAACATCTGACTGAACCTCTCCAAGTTGCCTCGGACAAGCTACTGAGACCTGCCCCCGCCCTTTTCGCAGCGGCAGAGTCCGACAGGCTGGGCGAGGTGCGACGTGCTTGGACTGAAGCCTCGAAAGTCTGTCATTTCACGTTCTCTTAGGGTTTCTGTCGCTACAATTGTGTTATCGGCATCCGCCGATTTGATCAATAGCAATGAGCTCTGGCACGCTCACAAGACACTCACTACTGTGGTCGTAATAGACGATTTCTCCTGCGGGCATGTCTTTACCACAACATGTGCACTGAGGCAGCCACACGTGGTTCAAGGGCTCGGCTTGGCTACCCGAGAAAACACTGTTGCAGTAGAATGAGGCATCAAGGAAGCAACAGCACTAGCCTAGTTTGTTAGCCATGCCATATACTACGCCACATATCATTGCAAAATGGGTATTGTCTCGCCCTTTTTGTAGAGCCTTTTGGGTTTGCTAATAATTGAGATATTATGCAAACGACACGACAAAACGCTGCATATCCAGAGGAGACAGTGTCCACTCCCAGCCAGATACACACGACGTCTATAGAGAATAACCTGAGACGTGCTTTATAAGAAATAATAGATCAGGTGGCGATCTATCAACCTCATAGTGCTGAGTGCTGTAGCAAAACGCTTGAGGCTTTTATAATATCGGTTCCAACTCTAAAAGACCCGTGCTAAATGCTTCGAAATCCTATAGCTACGTTGTAAACCTAAAGACTTCTGTTAATACGAGCTTTAGATAGTAAATATATATAGCTCTAGAGTAAAATTAACCCCACTCCTATAAGAAATAACTCTTAATAAAACAACTTTACTAAGGATATCCTGTAAAAGGAAATCATCTAGGGTTACATCAATTGCCGCAAAGTAGCAAAACGGGTAAAATAGAACGCGTCTAAACAAACGCATCTAAGAAACGCCCTTCTTCCTACAAGATCGATAATAAAATCAATAGCTACTGATAATCTATAGTTCGCAGTTCATTATAGTGACCCTTGTGACATTCTTTATCTATTTTCCGAGCTTGAGATAGCCTGCTTTATGCGTAATGCAAGAGCCATGAGGTAAGGGTAGTTGCAGATCGAACTACAACACATCGGCTTCCATCCATCGTGGAATAACATACGCATTATTTTGTTTTAATAATAACTCATGACAAAGGTTCGTCGATATCGTTTCTAGTATCAATAAACTTGCAGTAAGCCAAACCGAAACTATTTTAACGACAAAGAATCTCTATCCGGTATCTGGCTTTTGCGCCATCCAAAAGTAGTACTTTTCGTAAGAATGAAACGCAGGATTATGCAGATCCTTTCTCGCCGCCGCAAGAAACAGTTCGATCTCGGCTGGGTCCATGATCTTTCGCAAAGGCTTGGCAGCCATCGCGCCAAACATGTCGCCGACAGCGGTACTGCAGTATAGACCTATAAGGCGCAGGTTCGTATCCTGTAGATTGAGATCAGCCAACGAGCAGCACCTTGAAAGGCCATCCCTACCTTGGCCCACGTTCCAATGGGCACCTTGAGCACTTTACACTCCACGTTGATGAAGCCGGCCTTTTCCAAGGGCTCTCGGAGATTCTCGCCAATCCGAAAATTCATGCCAAAGTTGCTGACAGCTTCCTCAGCCGAGTCGAAGAATTTGGCCAGAGGCGCATCTGTGGGCAGTGTCCCATCATCGCAGTTCGCACGAGCATCGAGCTCTTGGATCTCGATCCATCCACCGGGCTTCAGGTGCCTATGAAGGCTTTAGCGTTGTGACGCATAGTAGAAATAGTGAGGGATTGTCTCATAACGAGGAAAAGTCTATAGGGAAAAATTGAGGTTCACTCACGCATAAGCCTGCCGTAGAACCCCGGCCACATCCTTGAGCCACGGACAGATGCAACGCATGTGAACAAAGTCCCAGTCATCTCCATGAATCCATTCATCTTCGATGTCGTCGACGATGAACTTGAGATTTGGCGGGACCCATAATGGCTGGATGGGACTGAGGTCTACGCCCACGACTGAAGCGCTGGGATATTCATCGGCAACTTGGAATGTTGAGCTGTCATGATTAAATCCTAGCGAAGAAATAGCAACTCACCATCCATAGCCCAGATACCGGTCCCGGTGGCCAAATCAATAATCTTTTGGGGCTTGTCGCCGATTGGAGAAAAGAATAGTTTCCCGCTATATAAGCCGTCAGCCAAGTAATACTATACTGTGAGGCTGGACTGTGGCGAAGCTCACTCCGTCAGCCCGAGCATCATTGCATGCTTCATGTCGTCACGATTCTGCTCGGCATCGTCGTTTGGAATCGGATACCTAGGGTAGATGCCAGTCAGGTCCAAATGTGGTTGGCAGCTCTGTTGTAAGCCTCACGTGCCATGACGGTACTTATGATACTATATCGCAATGAGTCCTAGTCTTATTGAAGCATGTGCCCAACCCTTTTGCATAAAACACATACCCGTCTGCCATTTTCAAAAGCATGCTGACGTATGCTCGAGCTGAGACTGGTAGTGTTGGATAAGAGGGTGCCGCTGTCAAAGTCGGAGGTTGTAAAATGGTCTTCCCCATCTGGATGCTCGTGGTCTGACATAATGCTATGGTGCATGGATTACTAAGAGAGTGTACGAGGAAGAAGTAGGTTGGATAGGCAAGTATCGCCGACTTTTTGACGAACCAACCGATCAAAAGATCAGCCCGCAACACCCCGCAGGCGTCAAATGACCGACGGAAAATAGCTCAAGCAGTTGAATTTACTAGACTAATTAAGCGATGGACACGTCGAGGTAGGTAATTGGATGGATAAGGATCCCTGACACTCAAGTCAAGACTCTCGGTTAGCGGCCCGCGATAGTCTAGTGCACGGATGAACTTTAAACGATGATAGGGAAGCAAACCAGCTGATCTGGTATATTCAGGTGGAAGGTATTTATTGTTGCTGTGAACGGTTGAGTTGGAGTTGCGTCTGGTATACGCGTTGACCTTGTCAGTTTTGAAGACATGGTATGCTGCCTCTAGTGACAGAGATGACGCTCTCTTTTCCTATTACTAACATTAACACATGTCTATGAGTCTTGGCAAAGATTCGTGTTATAGGTTGCTGAAATTCTGTCCTCTACCTATCTACAAAGCCTTGTCTATGTAATCCTCCAGTTCCCTGACATGTTTATTGCTGACCCAGGTTGCCGCAATTCTAGGCAAAGTCCATTATCGGAAAACGTGTTATAAAGACGCATGCCATAGTTCACCCCCCTCTTGGAAGAAACTTTGCAAGTTTATGCTGCTGTTGTACCCTGTAGATTGGAATGAAGAAGAGATGAGGCTGGGGATGTGGATGCACTTGATTTTCCAGTCGTGGAATCCATGGCGTCAAAATCGCACAGTTGATTCACATGCGTCACCGAGTATAGGACCAAATTTAATGGATGCGAGCACTGCAGCCCTTGTAGAGAACCGTTCCAGACAGGGGCAAGGTCACATGAAATGCTATTTGCCAGCGTTTCAGGGCATTTGGGTGTGACGTTAGTAAGCATGATGACTCAAAAGACTACTACGCCGCTTAGGAATGGCTTTGGGCTAGATTAAATATTCAACAAATTTGCTACTCGCTGGGCGGAGTCATTTCTGTCCGAGATTGCCGAAGACCGAAGATAGATCGAAGAGCCGGACAGAAAGCAAGGCCGAGCACCGACCACAAAAGGCGCAGTAGAGGTAGAATATGTAATCGCAGTCCGAACAAGTCCGTAAGCCGGTGATTAATAAAATAAATATAATACGCAAAGATAGATAT
>JABEYC010000430.1:0-44766 GCA_013266195.1 Fusarium zealandicum
ACGCTACCCCCCCCATGACCCCGCTATAACCCGCCCGCCGGAGTCCTCAACAAGAATCCCAACACGCTCAACTTGTTCTCTTTCTTCTTCTTCATATACACTCTCCATCACGACCACCTTCAACACACACACACACATATACACACACATATACATACACAGCCCATCATGTCTGCCCCCCAGAGCGAAGCTTTCAAGACGGCCGTCGAGGACTCCAAGAAGCTCACCTCCAAGCCCGACAGCACCGAGCTCCTCGAGCTCTACGGTAAGGCTTCTCTCCCCTATTCTCCCTGGCTCGTCTCAGCTAATCCTTGACCCTCTCGTGTAGCCCTCTACAAGGTCAGCAACGGCGAGGACTTTTCCACTGCCACCAAGCCCGGCGTCTTCGACCTCAAGGCAAGCCTCTCTTCCCGTCCTCTTCCTTAGGTCTCAACTAACCTATCTTTCGTGCAACAGGGCAAGGCCAAGTTCAACGCGTGGAAGGACGTCGTCGAGGACGGCATCACCCCCGAAACCGCCCAGGAGCGTTACGTCGCCCTCGTCGAGAAGCTCAAGGAGAAGTACGGCTACGACGCCAACAAGGAGCCCGAGGCCGTCGGTGCCAACTAGACGCGTCGACCCGGGACATGAAATCATGACGCGATGAGCACAAGAGCTGGGTGGACGATGGTACATGAATCATAAATGTTGGAGTGAATGGGGAGGGCCTTTTGTTGTCGATTACGGCATCGTCTTTAGCTGCAGAGAGAAATCATACCCTGTCGTTTTAAGCCCGCCTGTTTGTCTACGCTTCTAGTCGAGGCCATACTGCGTTCCTATATTGGACACACTTGGCGAGTTGCGGACCATGAGACAACACCAGCTGGTATAAGCCGGTAGAGTTATTTATCACTGCCATGCTGATATCGACATTTTGGTTCCCATTGAGTGGTTGGCTGTTGACTTCGGCTAACAGCACGCATCACCCCGGAACCCTTGAACCAGGCGGTCGGTGCATCATGAGATCAGACCAGCCGATCGGGATGCCCCGAACTCCATCTCCACTCCGCAGAAGGGCCAATCCTTCTAATCTGGTCTATCATTCACACATGCTCTTCATCTTCTTCACAAGCCAACATGCACTCTAACGGATTCAATCGCTCAGGTGTGTGTAATGTCGATAAAATTGTCTACCAGGGCAATTATAAGGTCAAGTATATCACAACACGGAGGCTAAAGCTCTCGCGTCGTGTCGAATAGTATCTAATATTTAAGTGTGAAGTAGGTATACAAAGGCCGTATACCAGACGTCAAAAAGTCCAAGCACATCGAGCGTTTCTCGTTCATCATCCTCACCATTCGCTCCTTTTCCATACCAAAACACCAAGCCAATCAACTCCGGTCGAAGAGGGTCGCAAAACTGAAGGGGAATCTCTTTCAAAATGGATATACGCTCGTCAGAAGGGTATTTGTGCTCGACATTGCACCACGGGGTTTTTCCAATAATCTCCTGCTTGGCCGATCGCATCAATATCCTCGTCATAAACTCATAAGGTCGTGGCGACGCTAAGCACGTCGTGTCCGAAAGGCGACTCGAGAGGGCCAACGCTTCCACGGAACAGAGCTTGATCAGAGAAGGGCGAAGACACCGGCAGCAACGAGAAGCAGAGCGCTCATGCCGGTGGTGGCAGCACCAGCAGTGGCCAGAGGCGGCTCGACAGGGGCTGTAGTATCAATCGGGGCCGGGCTGGACTCGGAGGGTTGAGTCGGGACAGCGCTGGCAATGGTGCTGTTGGTACCACGCCAGGCCGTGCTGTAGCCAGAGCTGGGGCAGATAGTGGTGGTCTTAACGGGGACTGTCTTGGAGGTGGGTGTGACATGAGTGGTCGAGATCTGGGTTGAGGTGGTCTCAGGGGCACTGGTGGAGGTGCTCGTAACATAGACGGTAGTGGAGGTGGTCTTGAGCTCAGAAGTAGTGGTAGAGGTAGTGGGCGCAGCGGTGGTGCTAGTGTAAGCCGCATCACTCTCGAGGGCGTCCTTGAGGCCATAGGAGGCAGCACACTGGACTAGGTCCATGGAATCGGGGCAGCACCAGGTCTGAGACTTGGTGTCGTGAGTGCAGTAGTAACCATGGTCGCAAGAGTCTAGGGCCAGTGTTAGTGCTCAGTTCTTGGCGAGTGATATCGAAAACGAGTCTTATAAGACAGGGAAGTTTGGCACAACATACTTCCGGAGCCATCAGAGCAGCAGGTCTGCTTCACCGTGGGGTTAAAGCAGTGGGTGGAATCATCGTTGGAAGGGCATGTCTCGTAGCCCTTACCACAGGCTTCAGCGCAAGTGCTGCCGTCGCCGCAGACAGACTGCTCGGGCTGGTACCCAGGACTGGCGCGACGCGAGAGACTGACGCCGAGGACGGTGGCCTTGGTCAGCTTGTAAGGCTGGAGCTCGACAGCAGCGTTCGCGGCGCAGGCCCAGAGAGCGATAGAGGCGATGGTTCGGAAATGCATCTTGATGAAGCTTTGACAAAGACTGAGGTCGATACAAGTGCTTATACGATACGATACGGCAGGCAGGGAAAGACAGCCACAAACAGGGTATAGGCGATGACTGTGGATATGTCGCGGGGGTTTCAACGAGGGTTGGTGCACAGGGACGAGCGAGTGAGAGATGCTAGGTAAAGTAGGATCAGATGAGGATGTCGCTGTGCAGGTTGTTTGAAAGAATGGATCGAGTATCGACAGAGAGAGAGACGATTCTCTAGGAACGAGAGTGGCAACGATAACAAGGACGAAGATGAGGAGGAGGATTAGAGGCGACGGGGGGGGAGAATGGGCAGGATGCGGTGTAAGTACTGTTTCGAGAGGTCAAGGCGCCAAGGAAGGAACGACCCAGACAATGGACCAGAAATCGGCAGCAGCAGGCGGGCCAGCACTGGCAGGCACATGGCAACTTTGACAGAGTCACTTTTTCGAGGGAAAAAGGAAATGGGGTCGGATCTCCGGGCCACGATAGGCTGGGTTCATCGGGAGGATGGTGCAGAAAGAGCCTGGCTTGGGAGGGGGAGGGGGGCTTGTGACATGGATCCCATCTCCTTGTTTAATTAAACCTGATGGTGGCCTCTGGGGGAAATGCCTCCATCACCAACGGGACGAGGGCCGCGCCATGCCTATTGTGGGAGGGGTTGAGACGTGGTCGGTTCATCGCTGACACGGGAGGGTTGAGACGATGGGACCTGGATGAGACGTGTTTGGAAGAGTAGAGTCAGAGACTGTCACTCTAGATGATGCCATGGATCGTCTGATGCATCTCTTTTACACGTGTTTGTTCTCCATACAACAAGTCGTGAATGCCAACCGCTCTTGCGCCTTTGTTAGTCTGCTCAAGTCATTCTTCCGACCCCAGATCAGTGTAAATGATGGAGAGGTTAGTTAGCCGCCCACCTGCCAGATTCGAGCCAAGACTAGATAAACAATGGGCATGGCGCCGACAGCCACAATCTTTCTTGTAATTATCATACAGCTACTAAGTCGTCAATGAGTAATTAACATTGCAAGAGATGGCGATCATCATTATGTCCCTCACCAGTAGAAGAGGGCTTCCCATTCTCCCTTGGCCGAGGAAAAAAGGCATCCATGGTCTGGTTGCCCCTTTGGGTAGGTAGGCCTGTTGCTAGGGGGCAGCATGTCACCCGCTGCGGCCGCTGAGTGGTCAGCCTCTGCTGTGCAACTCCAGGGGGTCCAGCCTACCACGAGTGAGAAGCTGCAGTTTCCAGCCGAGATCCCCGTCCGCTGGGCGCTAACAACGCAGGAACCAGGAACCGGCCAGAGACATCCACGGGTCTAAGCGATCGAGGGGGGGATCAGTAGAGACGAAGAGCATGCAACCTGGTGTATAGATCATCATCCAGGAGGCAATGAGGTAAATTAGATCTAATCATGTTACCACCAACATCTCTATCCGTACCTACAGTACGCTCTTGAACCTGCCTGCCTATCTATCTCCTTGGCCGGACAACCCCCGTCTATTAGTCCCCCCGGCCGCACGCACGACACGTCTCTTCTAGGCTTGGCCTGGGTTTCAGGTTAGTTATTCCATGGATCCCCCAGGTCATGGGCCACCTCAGTCAATGGCGACAGGGATCCGGCCCCAGACAACAACGTCAGTGGCGACTCCAATTTCAACCAACAGTCGACGCTTCTACTCACTTTCTCGGCGTCTCTTGTAAACAACTCACCTCATGTAAAGTCCACGGCTCGAGTTTCCTATTTTCTTTCGTCGTAGGGTGAGGCGCCAGACCATCCATACATAAATCTGCCAGCTCATAACCTCCACTTCTATTTATGCCTCTCTACGTGGCCTGGCTTCATGCATCAATACCCCATATTCCTGCATGCCACGCACGCATTGAACCAAACCACCTAAAAATAAAAATAAACATAGTTCACATCTACTGATTCCATTCTGCTCTAGATACTATTCTTATTCTCTGTTATTAATCCACCGTGTTCCACATTATGCTGTACTCCATGCATCTTGCCGTCTCGTCTAAGTAAAGTCCCGCAGTTCCTCATCAACGCCGCCATAGACTAGCCCAACAGTATGTCTGTCTCACCATGTACTACACTGCAAAATACACTCGGCCTTTGGTTATTCAACGGGATCAAGTGAATCGACATCGCACTTGGTCCATCCACTCCCCTCTATGCCGGCATCTCTCAAACGACTTACCCTATGGGGAATTGCCTTGTCTTGAGGATCCAATTCTCTGCTCGTTACCATTACATGGCGTTCTGCCTACGCTCGCGAGACACGAAAGTGATGTACTGAGAGATTGTTTTCATCTAGGTGGCTACCTTTTCCTATCGGCTGGCCCTTGGTACCTAGTTCCTTTGTACGCCTTGCAATGGAACCCATTACACAAGATACAGTTTCCTTCCTACCCTCAGGTATCTCATCCGCCGCCTCTGCTCTGTAGAAATCCAGGCAAGCCAAGAGTAACAGTAATCCGAGAAAGAAACCAACTCTCATGCTCGCCCATTATGCCCAAACTGTGTCCGTATTGGCGACCTGATCATTCCAGATCGCGTCCAACTCTCAACGCAAAGCTGCCACCATTCACCAAATACGACGGCTTAGGAAGATTTACTCAACCTCGTCGCCGCCCATCTTGGCGATCCACTTGTTCATGTGGGAGAACTTCTCTTCAAAAGTCTTCTGAAGCTTCTCTCCTGCAAGCCACATCGGATCGCCCTTCTTCCAGTAGGTGAAGCAGTTGTCAAAGATTTGTCGGACGTCCGTAAGGAAATCCTCATCGCTCGTGTACTCCTTGCGGTCCATCTTGGCCTTGACCGTGGTCAGATCCATGGGTCTCTTGACCTTGTCAAAGTAATCCGGCACGCCATCTTCGGAGGGCTCGACGGGGTCTCGGAAGGGGCCCACGAGTCGGGTCCAGAAACCTGCACGGAAGTTAGTGTGAAGATACACGAATAAATAAGAGTGCAGTATCACGTACCTGGGCCAGAGAGCATTCGAGTTAGCAGGTCGGCACAGAATTCCAGCTTCTGCCCGGGGGTGAACTCGCGGCCATCCATGTAGCCCGCACTGATTCGACGCTTGGGCGCAGGCTTGAGAGAAGCGCGGGCTTTGGCCGTTCTGTCCATGGGAGACGGGTTGCCGGTTGAAACTCCACTGATTCGTCGGTTCTTCTTTGCGTCGGTCTCAGGCTCGTCCTCGAGATAATGAACATTCTTCCGTGGGGTCGCAGATGGGAGCGCGGTGATAGTAGCTCCAGCAGCCGGGACTGGTACCATGGGAGCTATGTCAAACGAGCTCATGGCGACGACAAGCTCGCTGAGGACCTCTTGTGGTAGTGACTTGGCGAACTCTGCTCTGGCGTCGGAAGAGCGCATGTACTCGGCGGTCCATGAAAGGAGAAGCTTTCGAATCGAGGATCCCTCGGGGGTGTCCTTCCAGACCTGGATGAGAAGCGGTGTCGCGGGGATTCTCTCGGTGAGTCGACGGCAGTCAATCATGGCGTCGAGGGCCTTTTCGCAGAGTCCCTTGACCCCAAGCTTGTGGCCAAGCTTCCACAGTCCGACAAGCGCCTCGTAGGACGGCACATTGGACTCGTCCGAGATGACCTTGTCCGTGTAGAGGAAAACCTGGGCCAGCCCGAAAATCTCCTTGGTCGTATCGGGGAGCTTGACGATATGCTCGACCTTTTCTTCGGAGCTCATTTGCGAAAAGTGCTTGTCGTAGAATTCGGATCGGGAGCAGAGAAAGTCCTTCTGGATACCAAAGGGGCATTCATCGGAACCGACGAGGATGATGACGAAGATGGGATGCGGTTGACTATAGCAATATCAGTATCCTTTGACTCCAGATGCAACAGATAATATTTTCTTACAGCCATGAGAACGGCTGCTTGTCCTTGGCATTCTCAGTGTCCTTGCCAGCCGAGGAGCTGGCCCCGTTCTGGGATTCGTCCATCTGGATCAGTTGGACCGCGATGGTGCTGTGGTGGTCAAAGATCAAGAAAGATGTTCGTGAGATCTTTTGGAGTTGACGATACCTCGTGCGGATCTGTATCCAAGGTGAGTAACTTCTTTATTGCCTCCCGGACAATAGCCTGACTGGCGGCCTTGACCACAAGAATAGTCAGATTGCATTGTGGCATTTGCACTTGCATTTGGTGCCAAGACCCCATTGTTGAGCTTAATCCAGGTGGAGTATTCCAGGCTACAATCGATGGGAATAAATGACGTTCGGGATATAAGTGATGCATCTCACCTTGAATCCCCAGGCTTCCGCGGTCGACTCGTGTCAATCTCACCCACAGGCGCACACCCTTCGCTTGCGGCTTCAATGTCGGGGCTATTGGTTCGGCCAAGCGCTCTCCATGAGAAATTCCCGGATTTTCGATAATTCCGATGAAAACCCTCGAGTAATGATGAATTGTAGTCGAACGTGACGTCCTGCTCTTTGGATGGATGGAGTGTGAAGCTGCAGTTGAGATGAGATTGTTGGCCAATAAGGTTGCTGAATTGCTGCGCCTGTCCATTGTTTCCAGCAAGGACCGGAGCTAGGGATTGTCCGATTCCGGTCTCATCGTGTCGCGGGTGTCAATCGTGACTGGCTTACCCTGTACGTGTCAACTGTCCGGCTTTTTCAGTTGTGAATAGGCAACTTGAACACCATTGTGATCAATAACATATTTTCGAGTTTTCATGTGGTCAGTTCGTACAATAAATCAACCATGTATGGTGTTTTGGATGAGAATGACCCTAGCCATTTCATTTACTTGTGCATCCAAATATTCACATTTGTCTCATGCCACAACTTCAATACAAAAGGTCAACCACAATGATAAGGGTTTCAAGGACATAAGGACATAAAAAAAATGACACCCTCCCTGCCAACACGATGTCAAACAAGACGGGTAATATAGAGCTATAGCCGAAATGTTGAATATTATTGAGAACATGGGGAGTTGGACTAACATTCCCAAGTGACAGACACGAATACTTGCCTCTTGGAGCAGTTTTTAGTTTACCAGGGAGTCTATGTGACACGAGTCAAACCCCAGAGAGACCCCGCAGCGGAATAGTATCCGGTCTATCATTTCATAGCCCTTGAGCTGGTAGATCGCTCGAAGAGCATACTCAGCTCAGCTCTGACCACCTCTTGGTCCCAAAACCCACGAGTTTCCCTGGGGAGACATTCCGTCACCATGTTCCTTTGACCCGAGGATATGAGATGACGTACTATAGACATGGAAAATGCTAGACAATAGCAGTGGCCCTCTCTCCCCGAGAGGACGGACCTATAGTACACGTGTGTAATTCATGCGGATTCATCCGCGACCGTCCAAGCTTGAGCAGCTACAGTATGCACGTTTAGCATAGAGTTATACCTGGAGAACTTTCATTGTTCCAGATGGACAAACCAATCGGCAAATGTCAACTACCCAAAAGGGTATCCCGACACGCGACCCGATAAGGGCCCGCCAAGAGCTGACGACGTGATCCTGTCACAGACAGACACGCAGTCAAACGTCAAACGTCAGTGTTAAACCTAGAGCATGGGCATTCAGGCAACAATACACTCCAGCCTCTGTCTCCCTTTCCCGGGGACCCCGTGATTCAAGGTCTGGAGGCTTCTCCATCGACTTCCCCAGGTTTTCTAGCTGATGCGGAAGAATGCAACGGCAATCATCAAGTCGATGGCGTCCACCGCAAATAAACATGCATCGATCACGCGTTCGCTCTGACCTCTAGAGATGCATCGCTGCCCTCCGCCCGACGCTCCCGAGTTTGCTTTGCTATGTAATGCATGTTCGCCGGCAGAGAGTCCCCCCCCCCGTCGTCGCTGAGTGCCGCGGACCGTCTCCCGGATGATACGATCGCGCAGACCTCGGGCGTGAAATATCGCATGATGTCGTTATCAGACACATACGCACTGCAATCTCCTTTGCGGCGTACATGTGAAAATCCCCCAGACCGAAAGGCATATACATGCATGGGGAAATGCAGACGGGGTACGCGTAGCAAGATCGTCGCCCATCTGCCGCGCATGT
This sequence comes from Fusarium zealandicum, assembly GCA_013266195.1. Lineage (NCBI taxonomy): Eukaryota > Fungi > Ascomycota > Sordariomycetes > Hypocreales > Nectriaceae > Fusarium > Fusarium zealandicum. Next base: position 8,555 of record JABEYC010000430.1, read on the forward strand.
GCCGATGAGGCATCCGAGACGGGATGCGGGAGAGCGACGACGTGATTGGTGAGGATGGAGGGCTCGAAATCTCGGGGCAGTCGGACGATCAGGCCAGAAGATGATCAGGGCGCGTGCTGCAACATTCCAGAGTTCGGAGTGCATTATGCTATCTCCTTGCTTGCTCGAAGGCATCCCACCGGTCACTCTCAGGGATCTAATCCAATCAAAGATGATTAGCTAGGTGACACTTACTAACCCGCCCATAACTCACACAGTATGATGTACTCGCTAATGCTGCGCTATACGTATAAGGTACGCAATCCACCTGGCCTCTGACCCCTAGATTAAAGTATCTTCAAGTACCTATCAAGATGATCTAGCCTATGTGGGACTAGTACCTGTTGAATGCCTTCGAGCAAGCAAGGAGATGTAACCGCTGCTGAATCATAACCTCAAAATAGACAAGACATCCATACATCCATACCCAGATGAGGTCTACTACGTAGTATTATCCCAGCATCTAGCACAGGGGAGCTTCTTCCGAGACTGGTCTCCGCTACTACCATCGGCCCATGTTAATGGATAATCACCTGAGGGCCCTTGCAGATGCACCATCGATACGCACGTACGATCTAGAGAGCAAGCCAGGGCAAGGACAGAGACAGAGGAAAAGAAAAAAAGGTCCAAGAGTCGAGAGCTGAATCTGACGAGAGCGTCAACTCGAGGTAAGCAATTGGCGGTCAACAACAGCACCACAACACAAATTATCTACAAGGCTGGCATCTTGTTATCGATACGAATCGACCAGGCACATCCGAAAACCCCAATGGGTCTTGCAAGATGCACGACATCCCTGACAAGAACACGCCCATAGCTTCCATTCTTCCAAGTTCCCGCCCTGCAAACTGCCCCCGAGTCACACTAAAGAGTGGGAAAGAAAAGAAAGGAAAAAAAAAAGCAATATTCTTCTCCCCCCCTCCACGTCGCGGACATGTCTCGGCACGACTGCAGCTCCAGAGCGAAGGGCCTAGTGCCAAAAACAGCCATCCCATCTCGGCCCAACTTGCGCATCCCAGATCGTGAGATCTGGGCGGGCTTGGAGTCGTAGCTGCTAGCGCACAACCCGCTCGTTCGTTTGCAGCCGGATAGAACAAGCTCATTGGCTGGCAAGGATCGCCAGCACAAGTTGAGGCGGGAACAAGAGCCCACGGCGGCGGTGTGCATGCAAAACCCGCAAAACCCGTAAAATCCCCATCTTGGCTGCCCAACAGCGCATTCGAAAGAGTTTTTTCTCCCTCATATTTGGCTTCATATCTGACATATAGTAACTAGCCGCTCTTGTCGTGACTGGTTCCTGGCTGAGAAAAAAGCCGCGCGAGACGGGTCATGTCGGGAGGCTGGCTCTGAGTCACTAAGGACCGTTATTAACCCATTCGAGACATTCCGCGTATGTACCTAGATAGTAGTCAGGTACATACCACGAGTCCCTCTACTACGTGAAGCTTAAAGCTCTACTATGAACATGATGCATTTCCTCATTGCGTAGTCTAGGCGACCAACTAGACGACGAGGCATCATGATATAGCTGTATTAAAGCATCCTTCATCAACAACCTCTTGTTACATACCGAACACTCGCCGACGTCTTGCTCCACAACACGAGATGAATAAATCCAGTCTTTGTCGACTAGGTATGTACGAGGCTTGCATTGTGCATCCCCCATCGTGTATAGATGGTGCCGGACTGAGGTGTTGCTTGGCTCTAAAACTCTCAACATCAAGTGAGTTTCCAGTTGTCCTAGGTATGTAGAAACTAGAAAGACCCAGAAGCAAGAAAGATATTCGGAACAAATCCCGATACAAGTCGCACGTTGTCGGACGTTCCAACTTGACGACAATCGTCCTATTCTTGGTAGGGACCCTCCCACGCGTCATCTATCCTCGTCTTCCCTGTTTCCATGCTTCTTCTCCCGAGCTTCTTTTCTTCCATCGCCCCCAGGCCGAAAACGGCTGCATGCCCACGTTTCTTGCCACTGTTCGTGACACAAGGCTGAGAGCCAACCTCGAAAGATGGACAAACTCATCGACGAATGCCCCAACACTGACTGCAAAGACGCCATCGGCCATACTCGCAAAGTGCATGACGGTGGTGTGTCTCTACAAAACCCCGGGCAGAAACCCGCATCAAAGTATCTTTTCCCCACAGGTACCTCGAGGATCCCTCCAGAGAGCGACCGGCCCGGTGGAGCTCGTACCTCCACGCGCTCCACGTCCGCAGAGTGAAAACTTCCGCCAGCCGCCAGCCGCCCAACCGTTGTCCCTGCTTGTCCTCGCCCAGCAACGCTAGTCTTGTTTGGGATCCTCTGGGCCCTGAGGCCGTCTCTTCGCCAAGACGCCAATGATGCCATTAGATAAAATTCTTATCCTTCCAGAAGCATGCCACAGTCTGGGGGCCGGCTAAAACATGACGAAACCGTCCCTCCCCATGGGCCACGACTTGGACCACAACTTGGACCACGATGCTTGACGTCCTGGGACTACGGCCGGACTTGGCCGGACTTGGCCGAGCCTTCTTGACAAACCGACTCTGGCCCAGCGAGCACGATGCGCGGCTTTATTGCGGCTCCCCACAGTACCGACTTGTGCTGATTTTGCTCTGGGGCGGAGCCGTGGCTGGTTGATAAAGGGGCTCGGTTCAATTCGAACAATCGTCTCTTGCTCATCTCGCTCCGCGGTCCGCGGGGAGGCAGTGATATGCTCCGTCCCGTCCTGAGGCTCTGCCTATGCTTGCTGATGCCCGTCGCCGTCTGGACTCGGTGTCCATTCTCGGCCCTTTACCGGCGCCGAGACTCTCGCCTTCTCTCAACAATCCCTAGGCTCCATCCAGAGCCTCCTTTTCATTCCCGATTAGTCGTTGAGGCCTGGCTCCTCGCTTTCATTACCTTCTCCATCACTGTTCTCGTTCTCGCTCTGTCCGACTTCCTGACCCAGGATGAGGTCCTCGCTGCCTTGCCACTGAGGCGGCGGGGCCGGCAACGCCGCTTCATCTTCGTCTGCCCATCCGTAGTCCTCGTCGTCTTCGCTGTCAGGTACTTCGAGGTCAGTCTCGCCAAGCTTTCGCTTATGCCTGGCCAATTCAATGGACCGAATCGCATCGTAGGGGACCTGGGCCACACCGTCCTGCAGTCTTGATGTGAGCAATCGCCAGCTTGAACATACAATGCCTGACATACCAACTCCACTCTAAATGCGACCACGTTTTCCACGGACTCCTGAGACGTTTTCCCATCCACTTTTTGCAGACCTGCGAGGAAGACGCTCACGAGTCTGTTTTCTTGCCAGACCCAGTCTCGGAACATGACTAGTCGAGTTGAAACCCCTTGCTCCCAAACCGTGGCATTGACCGCACCAGTCAACGTCGCCCCGCTCTCTGCATGCATCTTGGTCGCGCACTGAGACAAGATCACAACTGCACAATTCCTAGTAGCTGCAAGCTTGTGAAGAGCGTTCATGATGGCCTGTAGTGCCTGCATCCTTTTCGTAGAGGAACTCGGACCTATGCAAGTGTCAGCTAGGGGCCATATAGCGTTCGCTTATGCACGTACCCTTGCCCGGTTTAGAAGTAGCCCTGCCATCATGAGATTTGGGCAAGGCCGAGTTTACCAACGCTGATAGGGAGCTGATGATCACGAGGGATGAGCTGGCAGGTATCGATTTGGTTGTCGGCCGTGAGACCAGGGCAACAAAGTGAGGAAGCGTCAGGCATGAGTAGTGATAAAATCGACCTGCGTCGCCATCATCCACTGACGCAAGAGTTTCCTCGGGCGTATGACCCTGGCGTCTGGTCCTTACAGCACCAATGACTGTCTTTAGCCTGTCATGTTGAACAGCTTGAAAGCAGTCTATACAGTAAAAGTCAGGTCAGATGTTGCAAAGGGTAAGGATTGAGTTCGAATCAACAGACCTACCCAGACCACACCGTCGCCATCGCACAATGCATTTGCAGTAAGCTGTAGCCTTTCTCATGCATCAGTCCTGCAATCATGCCAGGGAACGATTCTTCTCACCCCAAAGCAGTCTTGCCTGTTCCAGGGGGGCCCCAGATTTCAGTCACCTGGCCGCGATGAATACCACCTCTGTGGGTAGAATCTTGAGAGTCGACAGACCCTGCGCCGTAAAGAGCCTGATCCAGATCTTCGAGGCCCGTCGAGATGTGGTTTGACGCGTCGTCCCTAAGTTCGTCTAGGGCCTGTGAGGCCGAGACGGTTGGTAATCGGTCTGTCCAGCGGGTTAGCGTAGGTCCCATATCGTGGGATGAATCGTGAGACTAACGGGTGCCAGGTGTGTCAAAGCTGGCTCTGTCGTGACCGTGAATCGCATGATAATCCATCCTCCACACTCATGGCGATGACGCGAAGTCTTGCTAGACCAGTCAACGAAGCAATCGTGAGCGGACCTTTAGGCAAGGTAAGTAGGTTTGCACGTGCTGAGGGGAGTACGCGACATCACGTGACTGTAAGCTGTTTTTTTTTTCCCGGGCAGGTTTTCAACCTTTTTCCAACTTCAGAGGACATTCACAACGAGACAGAGTATCAGCCCATTGGATTCCACTCGAGCTGGTCTTTTGCGATGTTCAAGGCCGCTTTCAAGTTTCCCCTTTCCTCATCATGGCAAGCGACTCAATCCCGGTTTACAGCCACGAATCTCGATAAGCGGCCCATAGAAACCCCGGCCTGGGGAGCAAGGGGTATGGGGACTTTAACCGCCGCGGCAAAGCTGCTTGCCATTGGGATCACGGCACAATTGGCAGATGTTGTTGTGTTTGCTAGGAAACGTGAGCTGTCACAAAGACGCCCTGCCTCTCCGAGCCATTCAGCAAGCAAATAGGACGATGTCTCATTCAACTTGAATGCAATCTACAGCGCCAACCGGCACTTGCAGATCAACATCTGATCGAATATTGGCTACACAGCAAGCACCACCACCTCCTGGAGGGAGATGATGTGGCTCGGGTAACACTGAACCGATTCTCATGTCCCAAGCGGACTTCAATATCAACCCCAGACCGTGGAGACGTGGGGCATACGTCTTCAACTAGCGACGAGCGGACGAGTATGTGCGAGGTGATCGACCGCGGTAGATTATGAACTTGACTCGAGCCAAGCGCATGATACTCCGATACCAAGCCCCGCGATAATACTGACACTCTCTCACACCCTCGAGGTCACGACGACTGATTGTGGGAGGATACTGTGGGGAAGATGAGACTACCTTACCTCATTCCCCATCTCCCCCGGTCCCCGGTAGAGGGACGGAAGAGAATTTCCAGTCACAGGATTGACAGTCTGGGGCCATGATAAGGAGCCAGCCCGTAACAGGAAACTGGAAGCTGGAGAGATAAGGGATTACAGCCGACGGCGCGATCAGGGGCCGGCGGGGTGACGGTGTCCTGAAGGGGTATTCCTACCGTTCTGCAGGTTCCTTGCTGACGCTTGCGTTACATCCAGGTCTTATTTGTGCCTTGCATGAGTTACCCCGTGCAAGTTTCAAGTGACACAGCACAGGCTGCTTCAACTGACAAAGGATTTGGGTCCCGGAACCTGGCCTCAATAGTCAAGGGACAACCGGACGAGTTAGGAGTCTAGGGGTCCAGTGAGTACATAGCATGGAGCTCCGTAGCATCGCGCTCTTCCCCCAGGTCTGCTCCGCACTGATTGCAATACGGATCAGCGTGATATCAGGACGGCTTCCGATTTAGCGCCGCCATCTCCGAGCTTGATCATGATTGTGGATTTTCTCTGAGATAATAGCCACTTCGTATCCCCCAGCTTAGTCAAACTCATGGATGATGAGGCTTAGTGTGGCCGTGCACAAGGACGATGTCTCCTCTCTTACCTAAGGTACTCAAAAACCTTCACCCGGCTAGATGCGGCCGCTCTAAACTGCAAGGTCGCGAATACGATGAGAGTCCGTCATGATGGGGCACAGTGGGACTCTGATCATGGTCGTCAAGACCCTGGGCCTGGAGCTCTTCCTCCTCGAGTCTAGAAAAACTAGGACCCCTTGAGGAAGAATGCTGTTGGGCGAGATCACATTGAGGCTGACAGCTCCAGCCCGGTCACGAAAGCTCTGTCCCGTCCTCTTTTTGCGGGGAGACATGTGATCTTGGTGCGACAAGTCGTGGGCTCACCTGAGGCTCTCAGTACTATGTAACCCACACCGACAGCAACAGGTCCATTGGCTGAAGGAGCTTGACTGTGCGGCCAACTGTGCATAGTAGCGGGCGTCGACAGTGCGTGTACGGCTCGGCCAATGTCGGGATCGTGGGTGGGAAAAATGGGCATGACAAGTTTTGGAGTAACAAGACCAGCAAGCTCTTCTTGCCATGCTCCTCTCGATGATGCAAGCTTGCAAAGTGTGGCGATTCTCATGAGATTCAGCGACCCCCCTCCGCCGAGGAGGACTTGATGCGACGCAGTTTCCTCTGGCCACATCTTGAGATATTGCGGATGCGCAAGAGTCTGGTCTTGTTGCGCATCATCGTCTGGGAATGGCGACGGCGATAAGAAAGAAAAAGGCCTTCAAACCGGACTAGCTAGCTCAGCCCTCAATGAGCCGCAGGCCCCCTCTGCAAGGGACATCATGGCACGTCGCTGCATTGTGCATGCAAAAAGCTGGAGCCCCGCGAAGGCTTGCTTGCTCGTTGGAGATCTAGACCCTGGGATCTGCGGGCGAGGGACCTCCCACAAGCCACAACCGAGGCTCTGGCTCGGTACATATTACGTAGTATGGCAGAGGCCGATCAGCATCATACAAGGGATCTGTACACGTTTTCTCAAGCCGTCGTCACTATCAATTCTCGGTTAACAATCGCGGCGAGCTGATCTACTGTATGTACTGCGTAGTATGCAGCAGCGAAGCCATCAATAATAGCCTTGGATCCCCTGTTCCTTCTTTCCATCAACGGTCCTAATCTCGCAATCTCGCTGGCGCTGATTCTAAAGCCTCCTCAGCGGAGCCGCTTCCGAACCCGACCAGACCAGTGTCGGAATGCAGACACCTGGATAGCTGCCTCCTCTTTCTCAGCTAACAGTGTGTTTTTTCCCCTCACCACGGTCGAGACAAACAGTTACGGGCGCCCACGCCACGCGGGGTGGAAGTCGTCGTGAGAAGTTTGCCGCCTCCATAAGCCCCATATCCAGCAACCGAGATGACCTGCCCCTTGGTGCTCTCGGCCCTTTAGAGATTGAGTCGGCTACTCATGTCAAATAACTAGCTACCAAATAGGGCGCCAGCACTGACACATGAAAAACGCAGTTCCTCCAAAGTGTTGTGAAATCTGTTAGCCCGGTCGGTTTAAGGAATGGGGCTCGGGATAGTGGACGGGGGCGCGGGCAAGCGGTCCAGTCAGGGGCAGCGTGGCCGTGTTCACACGTGTTGAAGCTCTCGAGGGCCGCTATTATTTACACTCGTTCGACGAGCTGGGGTAGCAGAGCTGTATGTACGATGCTGGGATGAAAACCTACCACGGGTTGCTGGTGCATCATGAAGACCACGTCTGTATTCTCACCTGATCTGTCATTGATCAGTGGCTTTCGCAGCTAATGGGTCAACCTGGGGGAACTGACCGAGATGCCACGTTCTCTGGGCGTCAGGTGTGAGTCTCGACCGGCTCCTTGGATTCAGGGCGGGTGCATTGGCCCTGTCAACTATACTACGTACATAGTACCATGCCAGGGCATTGTCACTCACGGCGAGCAGGCCCCAATGAATCTCTAGGGAGTTCCCATAGAGTAACAGAGAAACAGGGCACGGGCAAGCAGCCTAGCAATGGGGGCTCTTTCAAGTTGGATCCCCATCAATCTAGGGACGGGTGCCGCGGAAAGCTGGGCAATGCCGTCGTGTCAATCAGCTTGTTGACTACTACGTTAGCCTTGCTTGTCATGAGAAAAACAAAACCTTCAAACAATGCGTCAGGGGTTGTGTGTTTGCCGACAGCTGGCGCATTGAAGCCATGGCAGCTTGCTTGCTAGCCTCGGAAGAGTTCATGCCTCTCGTACGGGAGTTGGAGGCAGTGAATGCCATTTGCCAAGGCAAGGACACCCAAAACTTGGAAGCCATCTGAACTCCGGGCCAAATCCGAGGGGACCAGTTCCCCATGCCGTGGCTGGCGGACATCGCCGGTCCGAATCACCGAGGGTCAGGATAAGATCTGAGATCATTTGCCCCGGAATTGCCGCAACCGGCTAGCGCAGGAGGGTTTTGACAGGCATTAGACACTTCGGGTCTGGGGCGCCATCGCACAAGGGGAAGCTGGAGAAAGATGGAGTGCCACAGAGCCTCCTAGCCTGGGGTTTGGCTCTTGGCCGGGCTCAATTGCGTTATCGGCTCAATGGACTTGGCTCCAGCGGCCGTCAATAAGGATCAACGACGAGGTGGCGTGTCGGGATTCCTGGAAACGGGCGGCCTAGGACGACAGGCTAAACGGGCTTCAACAGCGACGAGACATGGGTTGTCCTGGCGTGTACAGTAAACGCCAAGTAGCTTGCGTATCCCTATCCCTACCATCTGCCGAAGGGTGTCTCTGAGCGCCAGGGGATTTGTTTGGGCGTGATATCAGTCGAATTTGCTTATCGCCCCCCCACGTTGCAATTGGTAAAGTTCTGCCACCCCTGGCGGCTATCAGCAAATTTCTGTCGAGGGTGTGAATCAGTGTCAGAGACCAACAAAACTCTCTAAAGCCTGGAATCTGGGGAAAATGTTGCCACCCATCCTTTTGGCCGCAACCGCTACCGTAGGCTGGAGATATGGCGATGGAATGAGGGGAAGGGATAGTCTCGATTCTATGGATGCAACTCGCCTTATCTCTCTATGAGTTCCATGAGGTTGATTGCGGAGAGAGGGCAAGATAGCCCCAGGGTTTCCTGCACCAAACACGGCAAATAGGAGGCCACAGCCACTAGCTAAATTCGGGTTGGTTTAGACCGAGGATATCGCCCGGGGATGAGACGGGCATGAGAAAGCTGGTAAACTGGCTGGACTGGGGTAGTAAAGTCCTGAAAGGCTTCATGGGCCGAGGCATTTTGTTTATCTTGGAGCTTGTCTTGGAAGCGCCTTCAATAGGATGCTCGTGAGTTCGTGATTTGGGTGTTTTTCTTTTGTCTTATCGGCCCAGCTCCGGGAATACCTGGCCTCATACCACCGGCGACAGACGATAGAAGCCTGGACAACCTGCAAATCGACAACATCCGCCGTAGACGACGGCTCAAAGCGGGGCTCTGGGAAGCGCGCTTATCGCGTTGGATGGCTCGATTACACTGAGACCAGCCAACATAATTGCGGATGGCGACAGCAAGGCTAGTGAAGGTAGAGGACAACCCGTGGCTTGCGACGGTCTCGTGCATCCCCAGAAAAGAGAGGAACCTAGGTCTAGCTGAGGCACAATCTGGAGTTTCGACCGTCTTGTCCTGCAGGGTCTGGTGGTTGATAGTGTTAGTTTAAGCGGGCTTATCACAGTTCGCCTGGATGTCATGGATGTGTGGTGAGCCGAGTCCTCTTTGTGGTGTTGTGGGAGAGTGATACCCCACAATCGGACTTGGCTACTGGGAGTCAGCCTGCAATGTCGCTCGATTATTTGTTCGTCTAAATGCTGTTCTTCTGGCCGCTCTTCTGGCTGCTCTCCCTTACGATCTCACAATCAGCTCTAGAATAGTCTATGCATCAGGTCAAGTAGCGAGGGTTGCTGTTGAGCATGTCGCCAGAGAGTTTGCCTTGAATCTGGGGAGAAAAGTGTGTGTGGACATCTGCACAACCTGGGGTAAAGGGATGATTATGCGGGATAGCTCCTCCGAAAGCTGCTAGCTGGGTAAGAAACACCACCTACTAGGGACGCAAAAGTATTGCCGAAGGAATATGAAAAATAGACCTAGCGATTCATAATAAAGAGCCAGTACCAACCGGGGTGGCGCCTCTGAAGCATCGTCAAGTCCTGACCAGGAGGGAATCCACATCCAACAAGATGGCCGTCAGTAGTATCCACAGAAGAGAGGGAAGGGGTCCCACTGAAGCTCGAGCTAGCTAGCACGATAGCATCAGAAGACGAATAAACGGAGGGACTGGGGCAGTGTCATTGCATAATAGCATTGGCATGGCATGATGAGGATGAGGACAAGTCCGACGTTGCAGACGGGCCCATTACGTACGTTTGGGAGTCGTCTCTATCATGGTTACTCATGCCAGCCAAACGCATGGTAAAGCATGACAAAGGCGTGGCACACAAGTAATAAGATGCCTGATACAGCAGATCGACATGCAATTGCGTATTCATGCTCATTGGGGCGCACAGCCATCAACATGGTCGCAATGGCATGCTGAAGCAAATGATTCCAGTCTGCCAACTCAGCCAGCCCCAGCGTCAGCCCCAGAGAAGACGACAAGTCAACGTGGCGGTCGCATAACGGTTCGGCACAGGTCCCGTTGAAAGCCCAAAAGGGTTTGAAGGCAGACGAGAGAAAATCACCGAGAAAAAAGAGATCCAAGGGGGCAATCGGAGCCGCTGATGGAATGAAGGCCAATCAGTCGAGCACGACATGATGAAGAGGCCTGACGTGCCCCACGCTCCGGGCCGGCCAGACACTCAGCCAGAAACAGAGAGAGCCCACGGTGAAGTGGAGCTAGAGAAAAGTCTCACCGTCGAGCCTCTTCGGGCATTGGCGGCCAAAAGGCTGGGCAAGCCAAGCGGGCGAACGAGAGGGCCAGGGCAACTCCACAGCCCTCTCCCTCCAGGTGCCCATCCCCATCGTGCGAGAAGGTGAGAGGTCGGCACTCGGGACGTGGAGGCCGAGTGTTTTGTGTGTCCTGGAGAGAAGGACTCCACGGGCGCTACCACAGGTAAAAAGGAACAAAAGGAAGCTTGAGGATCCCAGTGATGGGGAGAGTCGGAGGGAGGTCGGCCGGGGTGTGTGCTCCGCGGCCAGATGGCCAAATGTCTCGGCAGGGGTGGCCGTATGAATCCCCGGTTTACCCGTCCCCCAGGTCCCGTTGCTTGTCGCTCCGATGAGGCGTGACTCGTTTGCTTGTTCTTGCTGATCTGGGGGCGGATAGTGTTGATGGCGGAGAAAGTTTCTTATCGTCGCACAAAGGAAATGAGGAGGCAACTGCGGTTGCACAAGGCTTGGAGTCGCACATTTGGGAGATGCTGTCTCTCTGTGACCCCTTCATCTGGGCTTTTGCTCGCCCCGTCAATGCCCCCAGGATAAGGCCCGAAGAACGGGGCTCCCAGGTTTCCAGCTGTTCCAGAGCCCAGAGCCAGCTGCCAGAGGAAGCCCCCCAGTGCACCTTCCATTGAAGCCTCCTGCTTCTCCCGCCGGGGTAAGGAAGGGAAAAGGTGGAGGGGCAGGCACAAGCCAAAACCCGTACTGTAGCCACCCACGACCCACGCCCTGCGTTCTGCCCTCCCACGTCGATAAGCTCACACCCAGTCGTTTCGTCCCTGGAATCACGCAAAGAAGAAGGAAAAAAACCTACTAGGTACGTAGCGACGGAAGGAAGAAGACGCCCAGAGAGCCCACAACGGGACCACCCACGGAGCCCTCCACTCACTGCAATGGGCAAGCCCACTGGATGTTATTCCCCTGTAGCAGTAGCGGTACACCGGACCACCCCTAGCTCCTCTAGTGACCTGCCCTGCTGGCCCTGATGCGCTCCTGTTTTACCGCTGCCTGGCACAAGGCGACATCAGGTACCCTCAGGCGGTACCTACAAGCCAAGATGGTGCCTCTTGGACGTGGGGTGCAGGGCGTGCATCTAAGGGGGAAAGGGTGTGGGCTGCTTCTTTCCTCTCTTCCCCTCCACCCTCCACCCTTCGCTCCGCTCGCTCGACCTTGTCCGTCCCTCGATGTCGCAGTGCGAATTCTAGTACCGACCCGGCCGAGCCCGGCATTCTTTTATAACCATTGGATCCCCCATCCCCTCCATCCTCCAGATTCCCGTTCACTCCAAATCGTCAAACCAGATCCTCCAGATTCCCCAGAACTTGACTCCTCCACCAGCCTGCATCAGCTTCAACTCGAGCCAAGAATACTTATATCCACCCAACAGTCCAAAGGTCCAACTCTCACAACCGCATATCACCTACAACCGATCACCATCGCTCGACAGTTTTCTGGATCTCTTCCACCGACAAAACAGACATTCAGCTGAGCGTCGGGATCGTCCAGAATAGGATCACATGCAACGAGCACAGTCGGCCGTGGATTTTTCCAACCTATTGAATCCCACAGCGTCGTCTGATACAGAACCTGAGCATACCCAGCAGGGCGACGTCGAGATGGCAACCGCAGCAGTTACCGTTATCAAACCCAACGGGCCCCTCCCGGGTGCCCAGACCTCGGAGAGCTCCAACGAGCTGCCCCGACCTTACAAGTGCCCTCTCTGCGACAAGGCCTTCCACCGTCTCGAGCATCAGACTCGACACATCCGTACTCACACTGGCGAGAAGCCTCACGCGTGCCAGTTCCCCGGTTGCAGTAAGAAGTTCTCTCGTTCCGATGAGCTCACCCGCCACTCTCGCATTCACAACAACCCCAACTCAAGAAGAGGCAACAAGGCCGCTCAGCAACATCAACACCAGCATCAGCACCAGCACCAGCAGCACCACCAGATGCACCAGCAGGGCCTCCCGCCTCACATGCTCCCGGATGGAATGATGGCGCCGCCTCCCGCTCCCAAGACGATCCGCTCTGCTCCTGGCTCGACTCTGACCTCCCCCAATGTCTCTCCTCCCCACTCTTACTCGACCTTCGCTCTCCCCGTCTCGGCTGTTCACTACAACCGTGGCGGCGACATTTCCATGCTGGCCAAGGCAGCTACTCAGGTCGAGCGGGAGACCCTCACTGCTCCCCCCCATCACCACAACTCGCGTCACCATCCTTACTTTGGCCATGGAATGCACAGCTCCCGTGGCCATCTGCCGACGCTCTCATCTTACCACATGTCACGCTCTCACTCCAGCGATGAGCCCAATGATGACCACTACAATGGCTCTATGCGACACGCGAAGAGGTCAAGGCCCAACTCGCCCAACTCGACGGCTCCCTCATCGCCAACCTTTTCCCACGACTCTCTGTCTCCCACTCCCGACCACACTCCCATCGCCACTCCCGCTCATTCTCCCCGCCTGCGACCATTCTCTGGCTACGAGCTCCCCAGCCTCCGGAATCTGTCCCTCCAGCACAACACGACTCCGGCGCTGGCCCCTATGGAGCCTCACCTCGAGAACCACCACCAGTTCCAGGGAGCTGCACCAACCACTCAGCCCCGTCCCACTGGAATGTCCCTGACGGATATCATCAGTCGGCCTGATGGGTCTCAGCGAAAGCTCCCGGTTCCCCAGGTTCCTAAGGTGGCTGTCCAGGATCTGCTCTCGGACAACGGCTTCAGTCATAGCGGCCGGAGTTCAGGATCTAACAGTCTGGCCGGCGGCGACCTTGTGGATCGGATGTAGGACAGAAGATGCTTCGCACCTCACGACATGATGACCAACTTGGATTATAGAGGTATAGATGGAGACGGCGTTTACGGGTTATTACATGGCATTCGAATTACATCATCTCAAGAATTGAGCACTCGGCGAGGATTTGGGCGGCACTTGTGAAACGAAAGAAGGCATTTTTTCAATATGGGGTGGCGGGCTTTGGTTCCAGCACCAGTCCCGCTCCCTACGGGGGGCGGCAGAAACTAGATTTCGAATTGCGGAGCACTTGGATCTTTTCCTCGGGCTTGCCTCGGGGCTGTCGGGGCCACCATACCTCGACCGGAAAAAGCAGAGTTCGTTTTGATATCCATGGCTGGGTTTATCTTATTTCTTTGTGATAAAAAAACTCGACTCTTATTATTCTTCTCTCAAACAAACATTTCATGTCCAATGTGGAATGTTTCCTTTTTTTCTCTTTTCAATGTGCTGGAACCACCTTTGTTTTGACGTGTACGGTTTCTGAAGGCCTTTATAACAGGGTCTATAGCTTACGCATTAATGAGGGGAGCTTAGGGGATGCTCGTTCCCAAGAATAACGAAGTAATTGTACGATGTATGGTAATAGATAGACACAAGCGCAGCGAGGATATCCAAGATGATACCGCTGCACGTTTACTGTTTCACCCGACCTGATGTGCTCAACTTTGGCGTGACTTGGTTTGATTTGAGTGACTATACTTGATTCAAACAGGATGCACGCCTTTTGCCCTAGTTAGGGACATACGTCAGGATCATCTTGTGCGGCATAACAAACACGGGGCAGAGCTAAGATCAACCAAGAAAGGTGTCGGTCCCTCTAGAGCCTAGAGCGGAACCGCACCAGGAGGTCTCATAGAGCCGACTACTCGTCAACTCGGATGGTGGAACACGCCCGGGGAACAGGTCCTGGAGAAAGTTAGAGAGCACACCTCAACTGGCGCTTTGGCATCTGTTCTGCCTTGTTTGGGCGGTAAGGCCAGCTGGGGGGAGGGGGGGTGTTCAGCCAAGACCGGAGAGCTAGTGGCCGGACCCCTTGGACAGATCTCAGAATGCCGTCATTTGGCGGGGAGTTGGACAACAGCGGACTGGGTTGATGCTACGATTGATGGGGGAATGTTGATTGCGTTATTGCCCGTCGCCCCTTGTGACCCTGGGGGGCGGATGAGAAGGGTGCCCGAGCAATGGACTGCCAGCTCGACGGGAGGGAAGAAGAGCAGTTGTCATAGGTATCTTGAAAGTCGGGTCCCATCAATCCATGGATCAGATGTCTCTTTTCCCCCCACCCACATGATTTGATCAAAGGCTGACGGGACGGCACAATCTTGATCTGCCCGCCTCCCCCACCATTAAACCTGCGCGCCCACCACCACCACCTCATCCCAAAACCAAAAAGCCCCTGCGTGTCAGGGTGAAAAGTGAACGGGAACAAAAGTCAGATGGTCGTAGTTATCACATGCGGAAAAAGCAAAACAAGGCGCCAGGTGATAACGAGCACAACACACACTCCAAGTGTAGTATCAGATGTTGTCAGAGGAGGGAAACGTCTGTCTGTCTCTGTTCCCACTCGTGCGACTAGACTAAGCCAGTACGGATGGGCTACGTGCAGGACGCGGTGCGAGGTCGGCGCATCGACGGCCAAAGAAGGCCGGATTACTATTCACAAGTATGAAGCGTACATACGAGGGAGCTGGAATTCCCTAGTCGAACTAAATTCTGGAACCTACTAGTAGACCCAGCAAGCTCCCGGCACCTCCAGAACAATGCAAACACGGGCTGTTTCTCAGGGCGCTCGTGTGCCTGGGGATGACGCCTCGTGTCACTGGCTTTCGGGGCGCATCCATCGCCCTGCGAGTCTATTCTTGACTTTTGTGTAACGAGATGGCGGTATCCCCCATACGGCTATGCTCGTCCCCGCGGGGGTGTGGGTAATACAGAGAGAAAAAGAAAGGAAAGGGGGAAAAAAAGGAGGACAGAGCATGGAAATGGATGAATCACTCACTCACTCTGCAACAGGTGGATAAAAAGGAACAAAGGCTGCGAGAGCCGTGAGTGGCACGCCTCGGGCTTGCATCACGTCAGCCTTTGAGGCTTTGCGCCTGGCTTCATAACTTATCAGCTTTCTCTGGCCCCCTTTTGGGTGAGTCTTCCGGCGGTGGCGCCTTGCTTAATAGCTGGCGTAAAACAAACTCGGTCTCATTCTTGTATCCAAAGACGACGGACCACGTAGGACAGATTCTGGTCTTTTGGTGTTCAGGGGCGCAGCGGCTTTGGCACGGCAAGGGGACGCAGTTTCATTGGATGACCAGGCAATTCTGTTTCTGTTTGTGGCCGTCCTTCTCCTTTCTCAGAGGATGAGGCATCCAATGTCTACGGCGCGTAATTCTCGGTGGGAATACGGAAGCTAGGCCGGCCCTGGAGGCCGCCTATGGGCTTCCATGGATCGGTCTCGGACCGGGATGGTCGGTGAAGGGGGCACAGCTACAGAGAGAGTGTCACACATGGGCGCAACTTATCTCTTTGCCTCGCGTGGGCTGAGTCGCCCGGCGACGATAAGCAGACAAACTGTTTAGATTAAGCGGTCGAAGACGCGGTGCTACCTACCCACGCAGCAGCTCTTACACCGCCAGAACGACAGCGGACGAATGAGGACGGGGCTCGGATGGTTTGCGCGGGAAGTGGTGTGAAGAGAAAGCATGGGAATCGAAAAGAAACAATCGCCATGGTAGAATATCGAACGAGGTTGAGATAAATCCGGGGGTGGTGTGTGCGCGCACCGCGAAATGCGGGTGTGTAGCCCTTCTGCTTGCTTTTTTTTCTGGGAGGGTGGGTGGTATTCGCGGGGTGACGGGAGCAAAAATGGTGAGGAAAAAGCTGGGGTTGGAATAGGCGCTTCTGGCTGGTGGATGGACCGTGTCAGTGGGTAAGGTCGACGACGTCAACAACTCTGGACGATCTTTGTCCCCCAGGGAGAAGGGGAAGAGATGTATCTTTGACATCCAATGCTGTTATCTCGACGGGCGCTTGCGAAGCACACGCTTGATTCAGGGTGATCGTCTTAATCGATATGTCTTGCGTTATCCGGGGCCCCGGAGGGACGGGGGTCAGGTCAAGCCAAGCCAAGGGGTGAACAGAGTCAGTCCGTGATATTCTTGACTCAGGGGCCGTGATTGTGCGTCTGTTTGTGAATGCTTGGTTCAACCGCACGCTCATCTCTTCGGGACTGAACAATGCAGGCCTGGTCAGTAGCGGTCACCAGTCGGGGCAGTTGGATGGAATGGCATCGCGAGCTTGGACAACATGATGCCCAACACCCCTGGACCATCCACGACCAGCACCCGCCGGCCCGTTCGACGACAACCCGACTCACGCGACGGCAGATCTCTTACGGGCCGGTGTTCGCGGGGGGGAGGGTTTTCGGACTCGTGATGCCGTCGCCTGGATAAACTGTGAAATAGGAGTCTAGCCAAGATATCTAATTACATCTTTGCCGCGCTTGCATAGATTTATCCGGACGAGAGCCTATAGCACTCTCAATATCGGCTCCGAACTCGGGCTCGCACTGGGATCAGCGCAGACCTATTGTAGGGAGTCATGAGCGCTTGCAACGCCGGGGCCATATCAGTGAACTGGCCAACTGATCAGAAGCTGACTAGATACATACTATACTTGTAGGCGGTGGGTTCTATTAGGACGATGACATCCTACGTACGGGATGGTCCTTGTTGCTTGCTCCTGCATGTAGCAGCCTGCAATACATCAAGATTCGTCTGCTGGGGTTTCCTGTCCTGACTTGACTATCTCGCATTGTTTGTCTCCTGGGCTTCCGCCCTGCGCCGCGATCGAGATGAGAAAAGAGGACTCAAACTCGAAGAGTTCTCTCAGACAGCAAGTCTCAGACAGGAAGCGGTTTCAAGGGGAGAACCAGACGATCGCCCTTGATTGGGAAGTTTCTGGGGAAGGTTGAACACGTTTTCTGTGCACTAGTCTGATGGCAAAACTGACGTTGAAGGGGACTTTGCCTCTTGTCGATTATTTACTCATCCATCTCCACAACAATGCTTCTCGTCGACATGTAGAGTTTACTCCTGACTCGTACTGTATTGCGGTCTTTCGTCACGATCATCGAGTCGATTCAGAGCCTACGCAATATTGCAACCCGCAGTGGAGCTGTCTAGATAAACCCCAGATGATCAGCCAACGCGACAGCTAATCACACATCTCCCATGCCCCAGACGTTTCCACAAAAGAACAAAAAAAAAGAACCTGTAAGTTGCGGTACCTGAAATCGGGCAACCTAGCCCGGGACGAAGCGCTGATCAAAGACACCCTGATAGTGGCTAGCCAGCGAGCCAGCCTGGTTTGTCCGCCCTTGGCATACGAGCTTTGTTTTCCTCAAGCGACATTTGAAACTCCATCGCTCAAAGATTGTCTGCGCCCGCCGTCGACTGGGCTGGATACACACGGCCTGTATATTCAAACGGGGCTGACCAGGGAGATCCAGCGGCTGGGAAATGAGGCCCTTCTGAGGCTGCTCTGTCTGGCGAAGCCGAGACGAACCGCATCAGGTCTCGGACCGGCTGGCCCAAGGGGTTCAGATAGAGAGAACCCCGGGAGATGACACAGAGCGGACCCAGGCATGACGACAGGATCCGCCAAATGATCAACTGGAAGTCGAGAGAAAAATTCGCAAGTCAGTCCCCAGAGCACGGCCAAGAGTCAGTCAGATGCTGGAGCTGTCTAGCTGTGTCTGTCTGCCTGCCCCCCCACGCTGCGCCCCGCGAGATGTCAGAGGAGCATTCATGGGGAAGAGCTCGTTGCAACCCGCGATGTCCCCTGTCAGGCTGGTCCATGTCAACCCCCAACGGGTGTGGGTACGGAGGCTCCCAAGCACCAGGTTCACCAGTGCCTGGCGCTGTCTCGGTATCCGGGAGGTCATGCCGTTTGACGAACCCCCATCTCTCGTCTCACCTCGTGCTCGGCACTGCTCATGCTCATGCTGACAGCGAAGCAGGACGACGGCTGCGCTGCCGGTGTGTATTATGCCACGGTCTCGGTGCCTGACGGGGCTATGCTTGGGATCTCTGTATCGCCCTGGGCGAGTTCCCGCCGGACATTGCAGTTTGCGGGTGCCCGAGACAGTTTGCTTGGCGCAAGGTGCGTTTTCCTTCTCTCCTGATCTGATCTGATAGTGGCAGACGACGGCCTACAGCTAGTGCATCAATGCATGTCGTTGGTCGACTGCGGCTGTCACCTAATATGCATGCTGGACGCCGCATTTGCCTGTTCCCGTCCAAGCAACGATGCGGATCCAGGTTATAGCTGCGATCTTATGATGCGCGCTCCGTCCCGGTAGAAGAAACCAACAGCTGAACGGGATCCTGGCCTGACGTGTGAGCCGCAGTTGTTCCTACAAGCGTGGGATATCAACCAGAGTAACGGGTTCATGTGAGATTTACGCATCTGCGAACGAACCTACGCCGGCCCAAGCGTTGGCCACGCCCGAAACAATTTTCACGAGGCATCAGATGCCCGAGGACGATACTCTGGTGATGCGACGCAACATGCCTCACCGTTTGTTGATGCCCAAGGCGGCCGCAGGCGTGATAACAAGAGCTTCCGTGATTGATTCAACTCGCCTCCTGGGTTCAGGACGACGTTGTGCTACCAGGGAACGTCAGACTGCAAGATCTTGAGTGGTTGATTATGCAACCACCACCGGCGGCATGGCATCTTGCGCCCAGCTTCCGAAGGAATGTGATAACAATGACAATAGACTCACAGCTCCTGGCACAATCGGAGCTTCGACATGTGCCAGAGATTTCGATAAGGCCATATGCATATGTGCAATCGCGGATCCGAAGATATTGAGCCATCAAGGGTCCGGCGGCCGCACAAGCGGGAGCTTATTATGAAATCAAACTCTTTGTTGGGCTCTGTGAGCCCGTTCTTGTGCCTTAGCCTGTGGGTAATGCGGAAGTAAGGGACCAAACCACCGATGTACCTGGCAACGGTGTGTTGCTCGAAGGCTGAGGCATGGCAAACGTCTCTTTTGGTTGCCTGCCATGAGACGACGAGCTTGCGAAGCTTCTGCCTGGCTGATAACCACACCATGGGCCAGCTCCGCGTACCTTTGGTAGAGACCTGCCGCTATACTAACTTTTGCCAGAACGTGCTTTGGCGATTTGTCACAATTACATGTGAAGAACCATGGCTCCCTAGTTCGTTGCTGACGAATATACTCGTGGTCTTTGGTGTCGAAGGGCACCCTGAGGATGTGCCGGCAATCACTGGATTCCTCGGCATGTGATTATGCTTACCTTTGAGTTGGATAGTGCTGAGTCTGACCACTGCAGCCAAGGTCCGAGTGGACAATGGGTTATCGTTGACGGCATCAAACTACTACGTACTGCCTGGAGGGTTGTCTCAGCTTGCACACCATCAAGCACATTCCAACCCTTAAGCACCTACTGTGCAGTAGATCGGGGGGCTTGAGCATCCGCGGGCCACATCCGATCTAACTAGACGCAACCGGCATGGGCGTGTTAAAGCCGGTTGAGTTTGAGCCTCATCCATGATCGACTCCCG
This sequence comes from Fusarium zealandicum, assembly GCA_013266195.1. Classification (NCBI taxonomy): domain Eukaryota; kingdom Fungi; phylum Ascomycota; class Sordariomycetes; order Hypocreales; family Nectriaceae; genus Fusarium; species Fusarium zealandicum. The sequence continues at coordinate 28,634 of JABEYC010000430.1, forward strand.
GCCTCGTTCCGATATCAGACTTTAGCTAACACAACAAGAGAGACGGGGATGGTCCGGACATCCGGAAAGAATGCATCTTTGGCTTGTTCGCCAGTTACAGAACAGCACGTTTTTCACAAGGATCCTCCGTCAAGATCCAGGGGTTTTAGGGGTTCAAAACTCTCCCGTCGGAGGAAGACGGAGTGTTATTGTACACCGCGTGGAGAACGGGACACCCGAGACAACGTGGAGCCGCGGAGCCGCTCGTCCGAGGCACACAATTGCCGGCGGCCTTTGAAAGGCGCCGGGCATAGACCGAGGTCCATCTTTCATCTCTGGATGGCGGCATTCCCTATGTATCGCGGATCCGATCTCGTCTCGGTACGTAGTAGACAAAGGGGGCGAGTCGAAAGTCATTCGGTGGCACCTTTTGATGGCATCTTCATCATTTCCCCAGATTTCATCGCACGCCCCCTTTCCCCGGAAAACGCCAATTTATAAGCCGCGGCGTGGGTGTCAGGAATGTGGAGGATGTTGATGATAGCTTCATCGCGGAACCACTGTCCGATCTCGTCTGACGGAAAGAGACCTTTGCTTTTCCTTCTAAGGAAGAGATCACATTCTCTATTTTCCCGTAGTATGCTAGTTCAAGTCGTTGGATATGCAGTAGATGTCGCGATCCGTTGGCTTGACACGGGTGTACCCAACAAACCCATCAGCCTCGGGGTTTGACGACGTCAAAAGCCTCTTTATGCGGCTCAAAGTGCTTGCGGCTTGCGCTTCCGATCGCATGCAATGGCTTTCCCCCGCATAATCACATGCCTTGGAGTCCGTTGCGAGTGGTGGAAGGGCGGCCCGGACATCCCAGAATCTTATCCCCATAAGAGGAATGCCGAGGACACAACGGGAGAGATGGGGTACCTTGGCTTGCGTGAAGCTCGTACCGTGATCATATCATAGTCTCTCCTTGCCCGTGGCAGAAAAGGCATGTTTTTAGACGAGTTGATTGCTACTTCATGTACTGCGGTGTGGCCTTCTGAATGAGGATTATGCAAGATAAGATGTATCACTCAAGAGGGCGTGAGGCTATTAGAAACTCTGGGATGTGTGGAATCTGGCTACCGTTGAAGCTCGACAAGGTCTCTTTCATGCCGGGCATTCTCGGAAGTTTCATGATATTTTGGGTTTCAACTTACTTTGGTGCAAGTATCTTTGCTAAATTCCCAATGCTGACCAGTCCATCCATGGCTAGCAAACGCAGTAATTCTATCGGGTCATGGACGTGACAAAAACGAATACCAATGGGCATTAACCTTTCCAAGTATTCGAGTGGCGGGAAATGATAAAGGTCTATATATGCCTGTACATACCGCTCGGCATGATACCAGCAGATATACCATGATGCAATAGTAGAACCAACACTCATACCTAGGACTCATATCCTCGAACTTTCCTCCAGCGTTGAGCTTTCACCTGTGTGCATAGCTTTAAGAACACGGTATCTGTAAGTTTTCACCACTTCGTTGGTAGGTTATAATAGCTCATCACGGGTCAGAAGAACCCCGTGACGGAAAGGGTTCGCGAGTGTCTTCGTAGCGTTTGATTCAAGCTGCAGCTGTAGTACATCCTTATGGTGGCTCATAAGCCCACCGTATCGTCAAGATGAGTTTGTCTAACTCATCATCTACTGGTCAACTTGAAGCTGGTAGGTCTATGGATTTAAACTATGGATGAATTGTTGGCTTGGCCGAGATCAACCTCTGGCTGTCATTCGTTTGGTTGACTTGTGGCCTATTCATATCGTGATGGAACATTGGTTGCGTAGCCCCCTCTCTGCCGACACTACATGTACGGTGAAAGATGAGTAAAACACTACAAGTATTACCATTGTGAAGAGGTTCTTGCTCTCATCAGAATGAAAAGTGCCTGAGTTGTGGATATTCCTGAAAGGCGATGTAAACGATTGACTTCCTTGGCAGTGGTTTCTCCTACTGGTATCTTCATCAAGTTTTTGGGACTGCTAGGTAGTCTTCTGGCATGAATCAGCAGAGAAACTTTGTCTTGGAACTTATTGAGCCTCAGGACCAAGCACAGGTACACTTTTGCTTGACCATCACTGACCCGAGGGGCAGCATATCACGGTTGTCCCTGTAGCAGAGCGCAGCCAAGACAACATGCCAGATGCCTTTTCCAAGATAACGACAGATGGAGCTTATCCTCAAACATGGTCTTTTCATAGACCAAGGAATACATTCCCAGCTTTGCCACTTCGAGCAAGATAAGGTGATGCCAAGATACTGACCCAACAAGAACTTTGCTTCAGGGTATAACAGTAAGATCAGAAACCTGGGCCAAGATACAGATACGTGTAGGAAAACAACCGGACGTATAATCAACATATGATACAAGGGAGCCTCAGATACCATCTGGGGCACCTGGAAATGGTAGATGCTCGATCAAGGTCGTTCTTGAGAGGGCCTTGGGGCAAAGGACAATCGTCGGTTTCCCGAGCTCAGCCCCATTTGACACCAAAGAAGCTGAGCTTCTTGCCCACCTTGGACGCCGCGGATTCTTCGTTTTCGAGATAGATCCTCTCGTGGCCCTTTACGTCCACAAAGAGGTACTTGTACTCAAAGTCGCTATGTCCTCGATACTTGACCATGTGTTGCCGCGCAATACCATTGTTTGATGGACCGTCGACCTATCCTAGTTAGTCTTTGGCTGGTTTCCTCCAACATGCGAGTTTGCTTACATAGAAATGCATGAGTGAATGCTGATTTCCCTGACCATCCGTATATTCCGATGACCTAAACCCGTCAGCGTCTGGAGCAATACCAGAGTACGATATGCATACGCGACAGGGCGCGCCCTTCTCCATTTGTTAAAGGTTTCCTCTCCGTGCGCCGTAATCTTCTTGGGGTCGCCGAGCAGCTCCAAGCATCGGGGATCGTCCTTGATCTTGTCGACCGCGCGGTTGAAGTTGGAGATCTTGCTATCTGGAGAAAAGACGTCGGTCCAGAGAAAGTATCCCACACCACCCTGGGAGATGTTAGAGCAACACGGCTCGATGCGCGGGGCTACTTGCAGTGAGCACGAGGCCGACGAGAATCATGCCAAAGTTAAAGGTCTGCTGAGTCGCCCGAGCAGTCTTTTCTGCCGCAGAGAGCTCGGTCCATGGGACATATCCGGTATCGTTAAAGGGCGTCACTGCCCTCCGCTTAGGACCTTGAGCTGTTGTTCCCAGACCTGACTGCGTCGCATAGCATCGGTGGATGAGGAGAGGTCGTAGCGTAGTTGGAAAGCCGAAGAAGGCGGTCGGTCGAGCCGTAATCAGGGCTGTCGTAGGTTTCATCCTGGCGGATTCTCGAAGGTCATCGTACCAGTACGATTATCCTGGCAATTGCACGGTTTCCAAGGAACTTTGAAGTGCTGTAACGTTAGCAAGTTGACGATGGAGCTCTCAATGCGTGGTCGTGGCTTGACCGCCCGGCAGAAACGTGGGGAAGACGGCGTTCCGATTAGGAATAGCGTCTCCGATATGCCACTTTACGTCTTGCCCTTGATGACCTCCTTACTGCCCCGACACCCAACTTATTACCTTTACAGCCTGACCAACCCTGTCTACTCCTTGACACGTCGCCTAAAAGCGACACGACTTGTTGTGCTACTGGGAGCTCCTGGTCCATCTGCCTCATCTGCCTCCTCCGTCAAACCACTGTCTCCCGCCGGATTGAGGCCTAAAAGTCAAGATGAGCGCCCTCGCGACGAAACAGCAGTCGCTCAAGATCTTTGAGAAGTTGAAGACCAAGCCTGCGAACAAGGTGCGTGAGACGGGCTTGTCAAGACTCTATGCGCAAATACGACAATCCCTCTGATGCTTGCTGTGTCTAGATCTGCTTCGACTGCAGCCAGAAGAACCCTACGTGGACATCAGTGCCCCTCGGTATCTACCTCTGCCTGGACTGCTCCTCCAACCATCGCAACCTCGGTGTCCACATCTCATTCGTGCGATCAACGAACCTCGACCGTACGTCAGCTGCGAACACGTTCCTCCCGCTTCTCAAAACTAACGACTTGCTGCAGAGTGGCAATGGGACCAGCTACGGGTGATGAAGGTCGGTGGCAATGAGTCTGCCACAAAGTTCTTCCAGCAGAACGGCGGCACCGCGGCGCTGAACAGCAAAGACCCCAAGACCAAGTACCAATCCAACGCCGCTACCAAGTACAAGGACGAGCTCAAGCGACGCGCTGCCCGAGATGCCCAAGAGTATGTCTCTCAGCCGCGGGAACCCCTGACTATTTCTGACATGTGTCTAGTTACCCCGACGAGGTCGTGATCGCCGATGGTGTCGATGACGCCTCGGCCACCCCTGCCGGCGAGCCTGACGACGATTTCTTCTCTTCCTGGGACAAGCCTGCCATCAAGAGGCCTACTCCTCCTGTGTCCCGTACCGCGACTCCGCCTGTGATGGGCCGCACTCCCTCTCCTTTCCTGAACGCGGGAAACGGAAAGGATATCGCCCGCGCAGCGTCGCCCCTCTCTCGATCTTCCACTGGCGAGGCCAAGCCCACCGCAAGCCGAACTACAACATCTGCCGCTCTCCGCAAGTCTGCTACTGGTCCCCGAAAGGCCAATGTTCTTGGCGCTAAGAAGACGACCAAGCTGGGCGTGAAGAAGGTCACCAGCGACACTATCGACTTTGACGAGGCTGAGAGGAAGGCCAAGGAGGAGGCGGATCGTATCGCGAAGCTCGGCTACGACCCTGATGCCGAAGACGACCCCTCAAGCAAGAGCGCTACTGGATCATCTGCTGCCATCATCTCGCCCACCACCGTGAGCCCCAACCGAGGCAGTGCCTCGTCGCATACACGCCAGAAGTCGGATGCTGAAGTCCAGCGCTTGGGCATGGGCATGGGTCGATTGGGCTTCGGTCAGGTTGGCGGTCCCAAGGGTGCTGCCGCGCCCAAGAAGAATGCTGGAGGATTTGGCTCTGTCGGACCTGTCAAGGCCGCTGCTCAAGGCAAGTTTCACGCAGGGTCCGACGATACGTATATGCTAACATTGAGACAGATGAGTCGGAGCGATATGCCCGTGATAAGTTTGGCACTCAGAAGGGTATCTCATCGGACGAGTTCTTCGGCAAGGGCTCGTTCGACCCCAACGCGCAGTCCGAGGCCAAGAGCCGGCTGCAAGGGTTTGAAGGAGCCACCTCCATCTCATCCAACGCCTACTTTGGACGGCCAGAGGACGAGCCAGAGGAGGAGTACGGCGACCTCGAGTCTGCCGCCAAGGACTTTGTGCGCAAGTTTGGTATCACTGCCGGTGACGACCTGGAGAACTTGTCCCAGATGGCTGGCGAGGTCTCTGGACGGCTCCAGGGAGCCATCCGATCTTATCTCGGGAACTGAGCGCAGCCTCGGCGCACGGGGCGAGTGTGATGGGAACGCTGTTGGCGGCTTCTCAGAAAGAGACAGATCAAGAAAGCAGAGAGGCATGCGCCGGCCGATTCGATCTCTGGCGTCGAGCAAACGGCGGCGCATACATGCTGAGCATGGACCGGGGGACGATGACGGGATGCTTTTTTGGAGCTGGCGCACATGAAGTCAAAGTTGGCTGCTTTGGTTACCTAGTATGAAATAGAGATTTATGTTTTCCCCCCCTTTAACGAAAAAGAGAGTCAGATAGGGCACACATGACGACGGGATGTAGAATGGAGAAACAAGTCAAAGACGATGATATTCATGTCGCATCAGTGGCAGCACGTCCTAGATAGCAATGCTCGTAGTCTACAGGTATACTAGAAAAAGAAACAGGTATTCTGAAAATATTCTTTACAGCTTGGCAATCATCTTGTTGCCCGTCTGCAACCAGGAGACGGCGTCATCGACAAACTCGTCGACGACGGCCTTTGCCGACTTTTGCTCGTTGACGACGGCGGCGCACTTGCCCATGAGGTAGGGGCGGTACTTGTCAAAGAGGTCCTCGTCGTCGTCGCCGTCGTTCTCGCTGGCATTGTCCGAGATCTTGTCGAGGTCGGCCTCGTAGGGGATGACGCCCTTTGCGGCGAGCTCCTTCATCTCGGCGACGCGGTTGGTCTCCCACTCGTTGATGTACTCGTTGTTGCGGACGCGCATGGGGCGGCCGGTGAAGATGATTGTGCGGACGTTGTCGTCGTGGCCCGAGGTGCGGACGGCGTCCTTGTGGGCCTTGGGGGCGCCGGCCTCGTCGGTGAGGATGAAGCGGGTGCCGACCCAGACGGCGCCGGCGCCCATCATGAGCGAGGCGGCGAGGAGCTGGCCGTTGTGGATGCCACCGGCGGCGATGACCTGGACGGGCTGGCCGGTGAGGGGGGACTTGTGCTTCTTGCAGATGTCGACGACGGCGGGGATGAGCACCGTCGTGGGGATGTCGCCCGTGTGGCCGCCGCCCTCGCCGCCCTGCGCGCAGATGATGTCGACGCCCAGGTCGATGCACTTCTTGACGTGCTTGACGTGGCCGATCATGTTCATGTAGACGATGCCGTTGGCGTGCAGCTTGTCGACGACGGCCTTTGTGGGCACGCCCACGGCAGAGACGAAGAGCCTGGCGCCCGACTCGATGATGATGTCGACGAGCTCGTCAAGCTTGCCCTTGGTGTAGTCGTAGCTGTTGCGCACCGAGTCAGCACGTGTGTCCCACGACCAAGATATCCGAGGTTTTGCATGTGAAGACGAGGTCCGGGGTAACAAACGTACTTGGTCTTGCGAGCACTGCCGCCGACCTGGGGGAGAAGCAGGTCGACGCCGAAAGCGCCGTTCTTGTCGTCGAGGAAGCTCTTGAGCTCTGCGATCTGCTCGCGGAGCATGTCGGGGGTGTATCCCACGCCTCCGATGACACCGAGGCCGCCGGCGTTGGTGACTGCGGCGGCGAGCTTGGGGCCCGCGGCCACGTTCATGCCCGCGAGGAGAACGGGGTGCTTGATCTTGAACAGATCGGTGATGGGAGTCCGGAGCTTCTCTACAGAGAGTGAGGGTCAGCGATTGCAGCGCATCACGTCGCAACACATGCGACGCGGGGGCTCCAAGGGTGACGTACGTGATGAGGCCATGATGTCTGGATGAAATGCGACTTGAGACTGAGAAAGAGGAATCGCGTTGCAGATTGGTTTGAGCAAGAAGTTGAGCGAGGATATGAAGAGCAAAGAGAAGAGCTAGCAAGAGGTTGGAGGCTATAAGAAGGCTGGAAGCGTCTTAATCAGCTGAGAGGGGGATGAGAGAAAACAGGCCAAAAGTGGTTTCGCGATGGATGGGATAAGACCACATGCCGAGGTTTGAATCAAGATGTGGAGAGCTAGACTGGGTTGGGCTTAGCGCGTAGCTCGCTAGTGAGGAATCTGGGGAAGGTGCCGAGGGACGAAAGCTGCTAACAATTTGTCTCGGGGGTTATTTCGGTTGGATTTCCAATATCGAAGCGGGGGTTCTCATTATCAGATGGAAAATAGAGACATCAATTAATCTAGAATAAACCCTTGATTATGGCAGCCGAGATCGGATCACACACATATCGGTCAAGTTACAGAATTGCAGTCTCTCTGACATGTGCTCGGTGCTAGTCAGACCAGGATCTCCTTGGCCATGACCATGATGGACGCCTTCAAAGGACCCCGTGACATGAAGAATGACGGCCACAATAGCCTAAAGCTGCAACGGGAATACCGCAGCTTCGCCGAGTCAGATTATTTGCCTCGTCTGCTGTGTTAGAAATCAAAATCAAAATCAATTATGTCTCAAAGCGGTCAACGTTAATTGCAGTCTCGAGTTCTCGCGCGTTAGAAGCACTATACTCACCCCCTGTGTTCTGATAGCGCAAATTTTTGCTGCTCCATTCCAATGCTCCAGCCTCACTCAACACCATGAACCAGGCCGCGAGAAGCATGTAGCAGCATCAGAACCGCCATGAAACAACCTCTCTGCCCCCGGCCGCTGATCCGCAGCCTCGGAAGCACCAGCCGCAATGCTGTTTTCACCTTCTGGCGGGCATATGTCACAGCCTCGCGATGCCCGACGTCATCAAGGCTCGCATCGCGCTCTCGCCAGATGCCCTTGGCTAATGCCGCGCGCCCTCGCTTTCACGCGCAAAGCACGATGCCGGGAATGAAGCATACGGCTTGTGGCTGCGCTTGCGCATGCGGCAGCGGTAGCAAGAGCAACGGACCGCGCAAGAGGACGGCGTATATCGCTCTCGGGAGCAATCTGGGCGACCGCGTTGCCGAGATTGAGCGCGCCTGCAATGAGATGGATCGCCGTGGGATCAAGGTCAAGAGGACGAGTAGTCTTTGGGAGACGGAACCCATGTATGTTACGGATCAGAACCGCTTCGTCAATGGGGCCTGCGAGGTGTGTACCGACATAAACCTGAGACAAGACAACCCGTTACTCACCCCGTATCCAGGTCGAGACTGAGTTGGAGCCCATAGCGCTGCTCGATCAGCTTCAGGCCATTGAGAGGGACATGGGTCGAGAAAAAGTGATCGACAAGGGCCCGCGCAACATTGACCTAGATATCCTCATCTACGGCGATGAGAGGGTCGACCACGAGCGACTCAAGGTGCCTCATATCGGTATCCTCGAACGGGAGTTTGTCCTCCGACCCCTGGCCGAGTATGCACGCCTTTTGGAAGAGCAGTGACACACGATACTGACAGTCACCACAGACTCATCCCTGCCAAGTCGCTGGACTCGTCCAAGCCCTGGAAACTCATCCAGGACTACCTGAACGAGCTACCGCCCGCCGAGCCGCTCTCATCCATGACGCCTCTTTCTTCATCCTCGGCCACCCTGACACCTCTAGCGACTAGGAGAAAGACGCATGTCATGGGTATCCTCAACTTGACCCCCGACTCCTTCTCGGACGGGGGACTCCACAACCGGGAAAGCCTCGCCCAGACCATCATCAACATGGCCAAAGACGGAACATCCATCATCGATGTCGGGGGGCAGTCCACTGCCCCCGGCCGACCAGAAGTTTCAGCCGAGGAGGAGGCTTCCCGTGTCGTGCCAGCAGTCCAGCTTATCCGCTCGCTCCCGGAAGCCCGCGATATAGTCATCAGTGTCGACACGTACCGCGCCTCGGTCGCGGAGCAGGCCATAGCCAGCGGTGCAGACATGATCAACGACGTGTCGGGCGGCACCCTCGACCCAGCCATGCTCGCAACCGTGGCGCGCCTGCAAAAGACCATCTGTCTGATGCACATGCGCGGCACCCCGCAGACCATGACCAAGCTGACGTCGTACCCGGAGGGCCTGATCCCGGGCGTGGCCGGCGAGCTGCTGGCCCGAGTCGCGGCGGCGGAGGAGGCGGGGATCCGGCGGTGGCGCATTGTGGCCGACCCGGGCATCGGCTTCGCCAAGACGGGGGAGCAGAACCTCGAGGTGCTGCGGCGGCTCGAGGAGCTGCGCTACTGGCCGGGGCTTGAGGGCCTGCCGTGGCTGGTGGGCTCGAGCCGCAAGGCCTTTGTCGGGAGGATCACGGGGGTCGCCGAGCCGGCCCGGAGGACGTGGGGCACGGCGGCGACGGTCGCGGCAGCGGTGCAGGGCGGGGCGGATGTCGTGAGGGTGCACGACACGGCCGAGATGGGCATGGTGGCCAAGATGGCAGATGCCATTTGGAGGGTGTGAGTCTTGGTCTTGGCCAGCATGTAATAGCCCAAGTTAGGGCATGACTTAGAAGTCAACTCTTGGGCACGTCTTGCTTGCTTGCTTGCTTGACTGAATACCCAGATCATTGTCCAGTCTCTCATCATGTCAACTCACCTTTGCCAAGATTTCCTCTTCCCCCCCTCCGCAACCTTGTCACATCTCAGAATCGCCCACTGTGTCTTTAGCTGTAAACGCCCGGCTCGTGACCTGTCATACCACCCATCAAACTCGAGCAGTCTACGACCGGCGTCCGAGAAAGGCCTCATGAGCGGAGCCCCCCGGGGAATGCGCCATATGCCACCGGTGAAGAAGCTGCATGGGGCTTATCCCGGTTCTGGAGGTTATGTCTTGCCGTGTGATTGGCTTTATCTGCCCTTTTGTCTCTTCAGCCTCGCGTCTTTGCCGAGTCTCGGTGTGTCTTGTCCATGTGAGGGGACGGTAACCGGCAAAAGGCGACAGAAATATATCTCATGTAATCATGCTCCCGAGGCTCGCACAAGCCAGCGGGCTTCCTCTCCGTCGCCAAGCTCATACCTGCTGGAGGTCTGTCCCCCTCCTGCGCGTATGCTTGTGCCACGCCGGGAGATGCGAGTTGGCAGGCCACGGCGCAGCGGAGACTTGCAGGATATCCGCCTCGGTGGAGAGACGAGAGGGTGTGAAGCGAGCATGTCCAGCAGGGGCCTGTCGACCGGGTAGCAGGGAATTCGGTGGTGAGGGGTTGGATGTAGCCTTACGACGCTTATTGAGTGAGCCTGAGGCTGCATGGAGGGTCCGGAGGGTACTCTCCCTTTCTTTTTCTCTCTCTTCTGGACGAGACATGCAGCATCTATTTGTTGTCTGTTGGGTGACATGTTGCTGTAGTTGGTGCTGTTGTAGGAGTAGAGTTGTTGTTGACAGGTGACGTACCTCGTAGGTGAGACATTGTCCATCTCCTGTCAACTGAGGCAGGTCGTGGAATTCGGCAACCACTATGCAGCAGGTGGCCTGACGTGCACTGCAGCGATAGATGATGGGAATGGAATCCTTGATGTTCATCACCTTGAAAGTCCACCAGCAGATGGAATGACCCCTCAGGATCTGTTGAGGCTTTGATGGCACTGTTTTCAGGGTCCGTGTTCCCAGACATGATGCTCCATGCTCCCCCTGTTGTCGGTTCGGCTGCTTTGAAATTCACCACCCAGCCTTGAACCGGGGCTCCTCCAAGACACAACAGGGTCCATCTCGTACTCTCCACCAATCCCCAGCTTCAACAGCATCTCTACAATGACCTCTGTCTCTCCCTTTGCTCCATGTCTAGCCACTGCATTTTATTCTCCGATAGATCCACTCTGTGATGCAAAACTCGCGATAGCGTCGATCATCTAAAACTCTCTTCCCGAGTACCCTAGACCATCAGTCTAGAACCCCCTAAGCCCGTCGCCGATCCTTGCCCCCATACCATGTTTCCATTCTTGATCTTCTCTCCCCCCCTGTACCATGACGCATTGCATTGCCCGAGTGAACCCACTTCTGTTAATCCCCCAGGTTCCACTGCTATCAAGAAACACCGTCAACGTTTAGACTTCAACCCCGTCAAGACTAAAACCTTGGCTATCACGAAACCCCCGTTTTCAAAATGTCCCTGAATCACGCGCTGGGGACGCGGCTCGCGCCTTGCCGTGGGAAATAACGTTTAGCGTATCAACCTTAATCTAACCGCCGCAGCCATTCAGACGTGGCTTCTCGGCTTCAAAGGGTAGCCTGGAGCGTTTTAAACGGGAGCCCATCTGAGCTTCAGTAGACGACATGGCTTGAGCTGAATCGATATGGCCTGTTGGCAAGACCCCCGTTTTGGTATGCTTCTCCTGACAAACCGGATCAGCTATTGCTGGGGCGTGCCGTTCATTCATGCGTTGGTGAGGCTCTCAACCAACCTTGAGCTTTGACTCTTAGGCCACCGTCCGCACCGTTGACGGCTTTGTTGACTGCTCAAAAGGGATATTCTTGCGACTCACCACGCCCCTATGAGGACCCCTATGAGGACTCTTGCAGCTCTCTCTGCCAATTCAAACGTCATTCTTACCATTGAGCTGAAGAGTAACAGCTGGTTCTCCGAGACATCTGGACACCTCTCCTACAGCCCAGCTTCATCGACTACAAGCCTATGTCTTTCGATATTAAGCAAGGGAACAAGCTCAGCTTGTGTCATGTACCTTCAAGGGCCTCTTCATTTGAGAGACCTAACCACCTTTACCCCTTGGAATCGAATCTCGAAGCCTCTTCTCCAAACACCATTCCCTGCCTTAGCCGTCCCATTCTGCCTGTAAGCCCCAAGTGCACTTTCGTCGTTCCCCCAACACACTTGAATAAACCAGCCCGAGGACCGAAATAAGTGAAGTAGAAAATACCGCATCATGACGGTCTCGGGCAAAAACAAGGGAAAATGACAAGAATTACATTCAGTGAAAAGATGAAGAAGAATAAAAGCCATGTGCTAGAAGAAGTTAGGAAATGCACCCTGGGTATCCTCATGTCCCTGTCCCCTCTTTCGCCCATCCATCCCGCCCGAGACCCAGTCTCGTCCTTTCTTCCTCGGTATTTTGTTGTTCTGTGGTCTCTTCGCGGCTCTCTGCGCCGCCTCTTACATTCTTGCCAACCGCCCTCTCCTCCCCTTCGCAAGATACAATCGAATCGATGCCAGACAAATCGACAATCCTCCTTACTCCTGACCCGTTGTCGTACACGTCGTTATCATTTTGGACCTTGTTCCCGGCTTCCTATCCGCCACGCCACGACCAGGGCTGCTCTGGTCCCCGAGTGCCCTCGTCTTTTCAAAGTTTCAAACGAAAGAAGCCCTGCATCAATCATGTCCTGAACCCCAAACCATGCCCATGTCCATGCCAGTGTCCGCGCGCCCATAACCGTGCTCGTGCTCATGATCCTCTTTTTTGTTTTTAAAAACACCTCTAAAATGAGGGATTCTGTGGCCCAACGCCATCATGCAATTTTTAGTAACGCTAAGGTCGTCTGTTGTTCGCTCATGCTCGTCCGTTTTCGTAATTTGAGGAGCAGCTGTAATTCATTCCAACCAATTCTTTGCTGCTTCCTAATCATGTCATGGTCATGTTGATGCCCGATGAGGGAACCATGGTGTTTGGGTAATATCCGTTGGAAGTTGGCTTGCCCTCGAATGGCCCAGGCGGGCGATCGCCAACTTGCGGGAGAGGGTGGAAGATGCTCGGCAGGGTCGCGCCGTCATACTCGGGCTTCATCTTGCCACTTACGTCCATCCCCGTAGCCATGTGCGGCACGACGCCATCGCGCTCCGTACGGGGATGGAACAGGTCGATCCGCTCTCCATGTCCCTCATAAATCGAGCCTGGGTAGTACTGGTATTCCTTGACCGTGCTAATAGCCTTGGCTTCTTCCGACGAGATCATCGACTCGGGCGGGATGTCGTGGTGGCGGACGCCGTAGACGCTTCCTCGGGTGTCGAAACCGGTAGCGTAGCCTGGCCCGCTCATCATCTGGTTCGTGTTGAAATCCGACATGCCACCGACGGGATTATAGCCCCCAAGATTACCGGCCGACCCTCCAGGCCCGCTGCTCTGGCTTCCCCGTCTGTCATTCTGATAGTGGCCGGGCGATCGGCCTCGGACAATCATCTTTGCGGATTTTCGTGTGGCGATCTTGACAAACTGATCGCCGCCGGTCTGGTTACCGACGTCGCCCCAGAGCTCAACAACAAGCTGGTAGTACTGCTGAGCAGCCCTCCGTTTCCCGTTGTTTTGCGTGGCTTGCTTGAACTGGATGCGCTCAAAGGTGTGCTCTGTCGGGAGCTGCTGACCGCCGGGCTGATTGCTGAAATTGTCGGGGTACACTGGACGGTTGGGTACGACCGAGTCCGAAAACATGCCCATGTGGTGATGGTGGTTTGTCTGAGGAGGCTTGACACCCAGGCGGACCTTGTCAGGCTTCATGACGGGACCTTTATCCCGCTTGGGCGTGTGCTGCACCAGTTCGATGTTGTGATTCTCGTTGTCGGATACGACAGCCGAGATGGACATGGCGAAACCATAGACCGGGAGCGCCTGCGAGGAGCCAGATGCGGTATACTGGATAGACATGCCGGGCATATGCGGACTTAGAGAGAATGAGCAGATGCAAGAGAAGTAGTTTCTCCGGTAGCAAGTCCACTCGTTCTCCGAGAGAAAGAAGCCTTTGTCGATTGTGCCATGGATGTCGACCTTGAGGGGCGTCCCTGCGCCATCGGCGTACTGAAGACTTCCCATCATGTGGAGCGCCTGTAGAGGAGGAATGTTATTCTGGGCGGGTCGGTTGCCGTAAACACTCGAGCCCATGCTGGGAGCAGCGGTCGAAAAGACCGTGTGAGGGCTCGTGGTTGGCGACAATGGATGGCGACCTCTAGGCTGGGCGGCAAAGGATGGCGACCGCGAAGCGTGCTCCGACGGCCTTCTAAAGGACGGCGTCGCAGGCGTGTATTGGTCTCGAGTACTGATCTGCTGGCCTGGGTGCGGGAGAGCTGTGGTGCGATGAGGAGGGGGATAGGGATGAGCCATCCCCGTTGAGGATGCGTTGCTGCTGACTGTGGTTAGTTTCTAGCCTTCATGTCTTGGGGATCCTTCTTTGGTTGCGACATGTTTAATGTCTTGGATGCGCGCTAAGAAGTCTCCGGAGCAGAGACGTTGCATGTCTCTGAATGCACGCCCAGCAACTCAGTGGGGGACCGAGTAAACGCGGTAGGTCAAGAAGGAGCAGAATATTGAAGACAAACAGAACAAGGCGAGCAAGTAGACGAAAGGAATGGAAGGGAAGGGATGTGCGACGGCGACGCGACCCTGAATCTGGAGGGTGAGGTTGAAGAGAGCGTTAAGAGAAGAGCAACGTACTTTGAGCCGAGGCGAGACCGGACGTCGATCCCTGGATAGAGTTGAGGGCCAGGGTGCTGGGAGTGGAAAAAGGCACCTCCGTCCTGAGGATAGTGCGCAGCGGAGTTGAGAATAGGCGGATGGAACAGGTTTAAGAGCGACGAGGACTGAGTGGGCTCTATCGTCAAAGAAGAGGTGCTGGCTTCTTGGGGGTATCTGGGGCCTCATCAGCGGAACGGCCTCAGGTAGCGAAGACGCGGGCAGCGGCAACGGCAAAGGACGCGGCCACAAAGATGCTGTATTGCCATGCCCTGGAAATACAGTGTTCCCGGTGTCACAGCTTGCAGTGCACGTCAAGGTATTACTGCCACCGTTGGGGTGCCACAAAGCCGGCCGCGCAGTTTCGAGAGGCTGCGGACAATGCTGCAGCTCGCGGCACTGGGCAGGACAGTGCAGGGCAGGGCAAGACAAGACAACCTGGAAGGCAAGGCAAGGCAAGACAAGACAAGCCAAGGCAAAGCAAAGGAAGGCGAGGCAGCGGGCAGCAGCGGGCAATAGTGGGAGGGAGTGAGCGGAGGCCAAGGGAGAGGGCGTGCGGGAGGCAACCTCGAGAGCGGATAGGTAGATACCTACTTAGGTACCTAGGCTCGCACGTTGAAGAGAGATACTTGGAGATAGGAAATATGATAGACTAGAGACCAGGCGACTCAGCTGCACCCCGGGCGTCAAGACAACTGCTACCCATCGCTCTGCCCCCAAGCCACTGACGAGGGCTGCCAGAACCTTTGGGCTGCGCTTGACGACGGCGTGAGTGAGCTGGATACACCGACCGGCCTGGAAATTTCAACGGGAGAGTGGAGGGGCAGGGATTCGCTCTGCGGGCGACAGCGGGGAGAATTGCACAAGAGGGGGGAGGCTGGGGTTGGTGAGTAAGAATGGGGATTGGAATGCTGAGACAGGGACCAAGGATAGGATAGGATAGGATAGGATTGGATAGAACAGGATAGGACGGTAATTGCTGCACCCCAAGTAATCGTGGCCGTTGGAATAGCCGCGTCTTGTCTTGTCCAGGCTGTCTGCACTCGCAACAGAACGAAACGGGCAAGAAGCCGAAAGGAAAAAAGTAATTACTGTCAATGGCAATAAGGGGATTAAAAGGGGAAGATTTCCCTCCTCTGACGGTTTCGCTAATTTGCCGGGGAGGAGGATAACAGAGACAAAGAGGGTCGTCGAATCGAGTGTAAGCGGCGAAACCAAGGCAAAGCAAAAAGGAAGGAAAATCGACAGGGGGGTTCTGTAGTGATAGAGCGAAACCGAGATAGCGAGGGGAAGCAACAACAAAGAGTTACCAACGGTTATTCATTGTTTTAGAAACCACCTGAACCCACGCCACCACGGCTGAGGCCTGCCATGACAGCGATCGCAGACGTGGTGATATGCCATGGGCAGAGGATGTGACAGGAGGATCGAAATGAAATGACAAGGCGACATGGGTGATGGATGCTGTCAAGTATAAGGGACCAGAGACCCAGGTACTCGTATCAACCATCGCCGCCACCGACGTGGATATGGCCCTATGCGTTTGCCCAAAACCCCAGTCCCCAGTCC